>LPNX010359531.1:284122-345649 GCA_001517045.1 Pseudotsuga menziesii | reverse complement strand
ATATATATATATATATATATATATATATATATATTTAAACAAATATTGTAATATTAAATATAATATTTCATTTTTTTTAAATATAGTACAATATTATATTTTATTATATTATATTATATTATAATATATTGTTTTGTTTTTTATGTTTTGGTTGCAAGTCATGGAGTTGGAGGGAGCGACGGAGTGTGAGGGAGGTTGGCGGCGGTTGGAGCGAGTGCCGAGGGGAGGAGGCGGGAAGATGGACCAGCGTGGAGAGGGTGACGCGCAAGGAGCTGAGCAAGAACGGGGGATGAAGGTGACGGGGAGAGGACGCGGGGCCTCGAGGGTGTGCAGCGTGTGAGTTGGGGAAGGAGAATAGTGCGGATGTGGAAGTCACGTGAGTGGGAGGGAGGTAGGGCGCGTAGGGGCTTCCCCAGGTGGTGGAAGGAGAAGCGAGGGACGACGATGATGGCAGTGGGGTGGATGCAGCAGGCACGAAGGTGGAGGGAATGTGCAGAGGAGGAGGGAGTGATGTAGTGGAGTAGCTAGTGGTGGTGGAAGGAGGATGCGAGAGAGCGACGGTGGAGATCTAGTGCAGAGGATGAAGCACCACTTGGAGAGTGGAGGCAGCGTGGAGGCGGGATGGGAGCAGGGCAGAGTAGGTGGAGAGAGAGATGCTAAAATGGAGGCTATGGAGGAATGAGTGTGATAGAGATAGGGGAGAAATGGAGGAAATATGTGATGTGAGATGACTCGAAACCGAGCTCAAGGGTGGGAGGAGCCGAATTTGAGCTCACTAGAGGAGTGAAACAACTCTGATACCAAATGGAGCAACCGAATCTGGTTGTCCGTTAGTCGAATCCGACTATCATTTTAATAATGAATATGAAGAATAATAATATATTGGATGATGATAATAATTACAAAGGAGGCTCGCCTTTATAGGCTTGAGCGTGAAGGGTTACACCCTTCCATATAATTAACTAATCTAATTAATAATTTATTTTATATTCGTTACAAATGGTGGTCTCAATGGGAGGCTGAATACAAATCTGAAGAACTTGTACATAGAAACGATGGCATTCTCTTGGAATGAAATATGACAACAATTGATTCTCTGCTAAATATGAAGGTGTACACAACTATATGGACTTGATGACTGAGAGTCACAATCTCTGAGGTACAATAAACAACATATGATACTGGAGATATACGAAAGCATGATACTGTGGGGATTCCAGACACTGTCACCAACGAAGCCTTGATATCACAAGGGACATGAAACTGTATGGGTCCCAAATAGACTCACTGACAGGATTTTTAATTGCCTTCTAATTACTTCTAAAACAACTAAGAAGTGTACGTTAATTGTCAACCCGAGGTTCGTTGAGAACTTGTGAGTTACCTTGCATTGTATGTGCAAACCACAATCTCCTCTTACATTGGTTTATCTACTGTGAAGTTGTAGTTCAATAACCTTACTTACAGACAGTGGTATGGACAGTTACATAACCTTGGCAAGGAACTAACCAACTAAACAACTACTAAAACTAAGTTGCAGGAAAGTAAATTTACACTATACTGGAAAGTAAATACTAAGACTAAATTCAGACTTTGCATCAAAAGTACATTCTAAAACTAATTCACACTTTGCGGAAAAAGTAAATTCTAAATTAATTCACACTTTGTGGGAAAAGTAAATCATAAACTAAATCACAATGTGCTGGAAAAGTACATTCTAAGACTGCGTTGACAGTGTACAGGAAAGTAAATTCTAAATCTACGTTCACACCACACTTAACAAAAAGGTAAATTGCAACAAGTTATTGTTTATGATCCAAAGCAGTAAATAAAGTTATTGCATTAAGCACATTCATAAATTGTAAAATAAACGTATGAGTCACTAATCTACATATTAAAATCACATGCGGAAATAAACTACATAATGAGAAAAGAAAAATTAGCTAATTTAGACAAAGCAAGAAATTATAACTACATGATCATACCATAAATAAAATGATCAAACTAAGAGCTATATGGAATTAAGATGAAATTGAAATTATTTCATCATTATTTGGATTAATGCTCTTAGAGTTCTCCCTTTTGAATGGGGAAGGAGCTCTTATTTATACATGTGTTCTCCATAACAAATAATAAATGAGGATCCAAAATATCCTCAACAATTTCCTAAAATTTGGATCTCAAAAACTAATTCAAAACTAGTTCCAAGATCTTTGTTAACTACATGCTATTTAGAATACCTTTGAAGTCAAATTCGAATTTAGGGAGAGAGACTATAATAAAATAGTCAAAACTCATCCCAAGTGTCTCCTAACAACTTGTGACTTCTTAAGTCCATCATATATTTGATAGAGATCTTCAAATCTTGGATAAGCCAAATATGCACTCATTTCCACCTTTGTTTACCAACTTTAATTTAACATCATGATTTGAGACATATAAGAATAATAGAAATAATGGATTTATAAAAATCCATTACTCCTAATGAATATCTTTCTCCAAAGTTGGTGGTTGAAGGTAAATTTGAATTATTGACTTTCTATAGCTTCTGTAAGATTTTTCCCAACTGGTAGGTTCTGTAGAGGTTTTGCAGCTGGTAGGTTCTGTAAAGTTTCTGTAACTACCTATAGAGTTTCTACAACTGCATACAAAGTTTCCGCAGCTACATGTAGAGTTTACACAATTGCCTGTAGAGTTTTAGCAGTTGCTTGTATATTTTTCGTAGCTTCCTGTATAGCTTTTGCAGCTGCTACAGAACTCTCTCAAATATATTGTAGTTTCTTCCAACAGACAATTTAATATTCAAATAAAATACATAGTACACTAATTCCCTCAATGCTATCAAAAAATCAAATGAAATACTAAGACATGTAATGGAAAAATAACTTGAGCATAAAAACCTGTATATGAACCCAAGAAGGGATTAGCACATGAATATGAACAAGAAAAATGGATTATGGATAAGGTAAACTAATGATAAAAATATGTCAAATCCAAGGCTCGTCACTCACCAATGTTATAGAGCTAGGTGACAAACGGGGTTTTTGACCAAATAATTAAGGAACCAATATCCTATACGGATCTCAATGGTGCAATAATGTAACTAAAGTCGAGCACATGAGACACAACCACAGGGGCGTCATTGATGAACCAATATTATAACACGTTAATTCATATTAGGGGTTAAAAAATAAAAATAAATAAATAACAATATATTCAGCCTATAATGAGGGTATAAGGGATTATATTATTTATTATATAAATGCCCCAATACGTTGGGGTCTTTTTTATTGCAAATTGTTGCCATATGGAAATGGTTTTCGTGGGTTTTCTTGGTTTTCGTGGGCACACATCAGTCATGTTGTAGATGCATTGAGTAAGGGCATACTTGAATCGATCATGCCTTACTTGCCCCTGAAACTTCAGCATTTGTTAATTAAAGGGCTACATGACTCTTCCCTTCCCCTTCGAGCTGGTGCTAGAAAATGGCCAAGGTAGCAAGGGTAATCCCATGGTAACGAAGATGGAGATACAGTTCTCGTGGGATAAATTCTTTAGATTCTATGATTCTTCTTTTGTGATGGCCACTACAAGAGAGAAGGGCGTTGAACTTCTGAATGGAGAGGTATTGAGAAATCTTAGAGAGGTGTGGGGGGTGAAAATAAGATTTACACCTACAAACTTCAAGTGTACATGGTTGTAGGAAAACTACCCCTTTAAAGCCATTTTGGAGTGTCGGTTGTATTTTCCATTCTTGAGTGACCTGGATTCCAGTATTAGGGTTATCTTTCTTTGACCTTTGTTTATAATATGTGTCCTAGTATTTTCCATTTAGTTGATGCTATTTGAGGGAATTTACTGATTATTACTCTGTTATTTACATATTTCATAGTTTTGTTTCATATCAATACCTTACATATCTCGTCATTTTGTTTCATATCAATACCATATTTAGTTTTTTTTTATATCAATACCTTATTTGTTTTAACATGCATTTTATGTTATTCATTTGAATTAAGGGCTAACCAGAATTGAACCTTGATGGGTGCAGAAACATTGTTCTGCCTCACTAATCCACTTACCTCTTTAGGGCATATCGAGGTATATCAATATCCTATTTTGATACCTTTGGGGCACATCAAGGTATATCAATATCCTATTTTGATGCTCTCTGGATTCTTATTATTAATTTCTCCAAGAGGTATGCATGCTACAACTACAAACTCAATACAAGTTGAGCATGGTTGGATCCCTTATAGACATTATTCTCCTCACATTTTATTACAATATTCATCCCCAATCCCGGGAAGTTATTTCCCTCAAATTCAAAGCCCAGGTAGTTCAGACTATATGCCTCCAGAAAGAAGGCATGCATGGGATGAGGCTTATGCTACACTTGATAAGACACAAAGAAAAGAGAGGTCTGAAGATATCCATCATTATAGAAACTGATTTGAAGTGTTGGTGATGGTTGGTTGTAAGTTCCCTTTCATCCTTGTTGTATTTTGAAAGTTAGTAGTTACATGTGTTTAGCATAGATATTTGTGTACACTTTAATGAAATTATTCCTTGATGTATCATCCAACAAAAGGCAAAAAACTATAATTTGAAACGCAATTGAATTAATATAAGACTTACACTTGTCTAAGATTGTTTGGTTTTTCTAAATGCAACTCTATAGATAGTGACACACCATCCAATTTCATTGCTGCAGTACTTTTTATCTTCATCTTAAATTTTGATGAAATTGCCACCTTTTTTTATGAAGGTTCAATTCCATATTTTATAGGGGAAACTTGCTCATGCTTGTGAAAATACAACTACTTAGATAATTTCCCTTGGTTAAACTTCTCTGAGCCAGACTTCCTGTGATCTTTCTTAAGGCCTCTATTATTTTTCTTTATTGGGGTCGCATAAGATTTATTCACCCTGATGCCCTTTGACTTATATTCGTATTACTCAGCCTCACCCTTTTTTGCAACATAAGCCTTGATAGGAGGTGTGCTAATTAAATTGACTTGCCTTAAAGCTAAATTTGAAACATCTTGCTTTTTTGGAGAAGGAAGCACTGGCGCAGTGACACTCTATAGCTTTTGTTCTTCCATTTTTGGATCATCCAATGATTCAGTAGAAATTTTAGCATGTGCGCTCCTCTCATCCTTATCTCCAATCTGCCATTTATCCATATTCTTAGAGGACATTGAATCTTCAAACCATGGATCCATCTGCTTCTCCTATACCCATTTAGCAGGTTATGAAGAAAACCTTATAAAGGATTGATATGAATATAAAGACACCACATGTTTCTTACTACCTCCTATTTTTGTTGCTTCTTTTTGGATCAATGTGTCTACTTTGACACATTCCTCATTTCCTTTAATTGACTTCTTGTCATTATCAAAGCATTTAGTATAATATTTTTCATCTATAGAAATCGTGTATGCATCTTCTTGTCCAGTCACACTAGTTGTTGCTAGCTCCACTAAAGCAGTTGCAACCTCTGCAACACATGCAAACATAGCTTCTTGAGCCCCGTGACATCGTTTAGAGGGAGGCAGGGAAACTTCATCACTCAGTAGGCTACTTCACAAATGATATTTATCATCCTTTCGTGGAAAACACATAGGCATTTCCATAAAAATTGAAGACATCTTCCCATATGGAAAATCACCTTTACTTTCAAGACTGTTAGAACTTAAGATATCATTAGTTCTCAAATGGAATTCATTTAACACACAAGCATTATCCAATGCCATATTTTCTCCATTATTGTCATTGGAACTTGCTATGCCTCCTTTATTTGAGCCTTCTACAATTTTCTTATTTTCATCTTCATCTTCAATTCTTGCCTTTTTTACCAAATGCAAATGTTCATCAAAGTTAAGTTTCCCTGCCTTGATATGTGTCCTTTTCTTTCGATGATCTACTCCAGATAATACTTCAAGAACATTTTCTTCTTCCGTGCAAATATTTATCTTTATTTGATTATCAGATCTCTCTGGTAGAGTTGATAACCCTGAATTATGTTTCTTCAAGAGCTTTATTTTCTTCTTCATAATAGAATTCTAATGCAAAGAAGTGTTTGGAACAACCCTAATTTCATTGTCTTTAGTCACAAATGTAGAAAGCACATGATATTTGACATTAGGAACATAATTTTCATGAATATTTTCAAAATATTTGTTTCACCCTTCAAATTTCCTTAATAGTTTGAAACATGAATTCTCTCTTCAATGTTTCCATGTTTAAAAGATTCAAAATTGCTAAGAATGTTATCTGTCACTGTTTTTCTACGATCTAGGAACTCACTTTCAGGCACTAATCGAGAACCTCTAATTTCTTTTTCCATGCTTTGCCTTTTCTGACCAAACTACTTTTCACATATAGTCTACTCTGAAATAATGCCTGTATATGGTGATTGTATCCTAATTTCTTCAAGATAAGAAGAAAAATTCAAAATATTGTCTCTATCATTATGAATATTGCTTTCAATCTCTTATGACCTTTTAAAATATGTCTTTGTTGTCTTCAACTCTAGCTCAATTATTAAAGATACTGCACCAAAAACATCAGACCTCAAATGGTTCTCAAAATGGCTTGTAGGAATCACACTAGCAACATCAGAACTCAAATGGTCCTCAAAATGGCTTGTAGGCTTCTTTATCTTTAGTATGGACCTCATATTGTTGAATTTAGATGTTGATAATGAACTGTTCTTTTGAAGCCCAACCTGAACTGAATTGAGCATCGTCCTGTCTTTATTATCAAACGATATCAATGATGTAGCATGCTTTTTCTTATTCTCACTTACCCCATGTGTCATTTTCCAGTTTTCTTGCCTATGTACTTCCCTCTTAATATCATGTTTCTTGTCAAAAGTCTCATAATGCATTTGATTAGATGTATATTTTTGCATTTTCAACATTTCCTCTCGTTCATCGGTTGCTTCTTGGATTTTATCATTTTTTGTAAACTGTACTTTATCTACATAATCCTTAAACATTTCATCAATAAATGATCTGGATTTCCCATCATCAATCTCCGGCATAAATTCCTCTCTTCAAAGGCAAAATTCCCCCCTTCTACTCGTTTGAGAGCTTCTGCATGTTGCAAGCATTTCATAGATTACAACATGGATAACCAGGACGACCATACTCACTTTTGTTTCAATGATGTGGTAAAACTTCATGACTAACTCTGCATTTTCTTATTTTCTCTTTTGGCCTTCTGGGCAAGGATAGATATAGTCCCCGATTCCCTTGAAGTTGCATATTTTTACGCCGGTAGCTACATTCTATCTTTGCAGGATGTACCCTTTTCACATTTGGGTCAAGCTAAAATGTTAATATTACACTCTAATGCCAGTGGTATTGTAAAGTTGGCATAACAATCACTGAAAATCTGGGCATACAGTCTATCAATGCTTATTGTACCTCTGAGGCTTTAAATCACTGCATGCCCAGTGGTACAGAGGACTATATTTATCTTCCTCGGCCTCTACCATTACCAACATAATTATTATTTATGTATTAAGTTCATTGACTAGGAAACACACCAACACGATCCCCTCTAAATTTAGCATCTATTAAGGAGGGTAGTGGTCTTGCTTGCTTGGTTTTTCACTCTCCTTTGTGTAGTCAACCATAATAAAAAAATCCTTTGTAATATCCCTAATATGAAGTTTCTTGGATAAAAATCTAGAATGCAAACCACAATGTATAACTTTGCAATGTTGAAGATCTCCCCAATTACCTCGGTTCTCTTTATGCACAACCGGTCTAATGGTAAAGCTCCACTATGCATATGTGTATTCCACACATATGGCTGAGCTTGGTAACTGGAAGTTAGATCTGAATGGATTTGTGCTCATTTAATAGAGTTTTTTGATGTAATGTTTTTGAACAGGTGAGCAAACAAGACTTGTTAGATACATATCAACCACTGTTCAAGGTTTGTGTCGAGCAAGGGCATGCCAATAGTATCATGTGCTCTTACAACAATGTTAATGAAATCCTAACATGTGTTGATTCCAGCCTTCTTACCAGCACTGGGAGACGCGACTGGGATTTCAAGAGTAATGTTTCTTCAGATGTTGTGTTAGATGAGGAGTATAATTGTTTGGGATATACATACTAAATCAATCCCTTTTCAGTTGTCCCTATTCTTTTCCTTCTACAAGTTGGAATTTTGTTTTTGTGATTCTGTTTTTGTTCCTTTTTCTAAACTTGTGGACTGATTACTATTTTAGGAGGTCTCAAGTAAACTTCATTGTCAATTCCAACAGGGAATTCAGTTCCAACATTCAAGTAAGTTTTATCATACAATACAATGTAGCAACCTTAATTTATGTGTTTTAGAAGAGTTGTTGAACCATGTCTAAGGTTTTTAAAGGACAACGTTTGTTTTGTCAATCTTCCTGCTCAGTATTCTTATTTTCTAGGCATGTTTGGTTCGTTGTTTTTCTTTTTGTTCCAGGAATCTCATTCTGATTTCTAGTTTTTGGGAGCCCACACAGGGGAGCTCACCTATTCTATCTTTTTCCTTTTTATTTCAACAATCCCAAGAAGAGAATATTCTTGTGAGGCAGAAGCAAAAGTAGAGGCAGTAGTCTGGGGAAATAAACATAGGCATACTATCAAAGGGAGGGCTCAACATGCCACTGTTACATAGAAGGATACTGTCATTTCTATAAATGATAGAATATAGACACTTCCACAATATGGGGCACTAGAAACACCTAGCCAAGTGAAATCAGGGAAACTCAACACACAATCACCGATTTCATCGCTAACAGCTAGAAGCAAGGTTTGTTTTATTGAATTTCTATTAGTTCTCGAATACTTTTCTTGTCTACAAAATGTTCAAATGCAAATAAACAAAAGCCATAGGTACCTATGTCCATGCCCAAATATTTACAAGTTTTATATGGCTTAAGATATCTTTGTGTCTATTTATGCTATATGTGGGATGAAAATGATTAATAATATTGATATGGGTATTTCAAGATGCATGCAGAGACTTCCACGAAGTTATACCTAGCATTGATGATGGAGAACTTGAAAATCAATTTGCAGTTGTTGAATATTTTGAAGATATATACAATTTCTACCAGAAGAGTGAGGTATGTCTCTTTGTCAATAATTGCAGTTTTTGTGAATCCCGAAGGTAAATTTATTTGTATTTCTAAAATTGGTGGCCTTTTATGTCTAGAACATGAGTTGCATACCTCCATATTATATGACAGGGATGATTGAAATCAATGAGAAGATGATGGAAATCCTCATTGATTGGTTGATAGAGGTACAAAAGTGTTCCTTTTCTAGTTCTATGTGATGTAATGCTTAGATCTAGAAGAGGTTTTATTTGGCCTATTTCTTAATCTTGACTTTGAAATATTAAACTTTGCAAGTGCATCTAAAATTTGACTCGATGCCAGAGACATTGTATCTCACTGTGAACATCATTTATAGATACCTTTCTATTCAGAGTGTTACAAAGGGGAAATTACAATTATTGGGTATNTATATATATATACACCTTTTGGGTGTGTATTAGTACAAAAACATTGCATAATGGATTACAAAAAATTGACATAGAACTGATTCATACATGGTTATAGGTCAATGACTTCGTTGGCATCTTGCCAAGAATACACATCAGAACAGATGGTGGTTGTGGTAATTATCTCTAAATGATATATTTATTTTTTTGTGCACTACAACAATCTTTAAATATGTGGTTTGACTAATAAATTGATAATAATTCTTGGCAGGAGCATACAATATTAAATCAAGTGAAATGCAATCTTACAATTCCCACTCCATATGTATTCCTCATCGGGTTTTTGAAAGCAGTTGGTTCCGAAAAAGAGGTAAAGATATGAACCATGTTGCTTCTCTTATATTTCTAGAATAATCCACTGCTACATTGGTTATATGTGCTTAAAAAAAGCATCATAAAAATCTAGCATTCTTCTATTAAATGCCTTTTCCTCATTTTTTTCTATTAATCATCTGTTGTAGTGATTAGTCATAAAATATGTTATCAAAACGCTTCAAATGGGAAATCTGGAATTCTTATTGGTTGAGTTGTGTTTGATTCATTACAAGATAATTAAATATAGTCCATCAATTCTTGTTGATGTTGTTGTCTACACTGCTCAATTCACTTTGAGGAAGGACCCTTGTTGGAGTAAAACACTTACCCTTCACACAGGCTACTCTAAAGCAGACCTCAAGTAAGTCTTCTAGTGTTTAAGGAATCATGCTTGTAGTGAGTTACCTTCTAACTATGTCCCATTCCTAAACATATTAGGTTTCATTCATTCACAACACGCTTACGATAAATCTAATTAAAAATAAGCAGAAGTTATTCTCCTCCTTTAGAAAACAAAATTAAAATCATTTGAGCTACAACATTCCAACCTAAGATCTTAGGTTGATAATGGTTTATCATTTAAGAAATAGTTTATGATTTTTTCATCTATTCTTCTTAATAAAATGGTAACTTTATAATTTCATTATGATTAACAAAAATTACATTCTTAAGATGTGCATTTGAAAAAATATCCCCAATAGGGATATCAAAATGAAACATTTAATCCCTCTCAAATAGGTCCTTCATTCCAGTCCAGGAAACAGTGAAAAGAAAGAACCATTAAGTCCATTATACAAACATGTAACTAATATGATTCCCTTGGTAACCCACAAAAAAGGATTGTGGCCTTAATGTAGAAAAATATTGTCCAGAAGAAATGATGCTTGTAAAATTGATCATGAAAATATTCAGAAATATGGCAATCCCCGAACTCATGAATATTCCATCTTCCTAATACAAGTTGCAATCCAAGCCATATTCATTTTCTAAAAGTATGAAAACAAAATGTTTTTAAAAAAAGAACACAAGATGGCTTGTTTTCCTCAAATATTGGCTTTAGTAGATAGTTTTCCAATATACTAGTTCCCTTCATCCAATTTAGAATGACCACTGAATAGCCAAATATTGGAATATTCTGAATTCTTTTTTCAGCCGCAAGCATAGTTGACAAGTCTAATGCCATGAGATCCACATAATTATTTGTAACTCCTTCCAAGACTGCTCTAAACTTTAGAAAATGATCCTCATACTGAAAAAGAGCCCACCTGCTCCACACAAAAAATGGATTTGGACCATCAGAAAATGATCCTCAGACAAAAGGAAAACCCCACTTGTTCCACAAATAGAATGGACTTAGACCATCAAGAAGCCCCAAGCACCACTTTTATCAATATGTTTTTAATATTTATATGATCAATCTAACAGGTTTCTCTTTGGTATCTAATCAAAGCCATCTAGAAAAGAAAAACCCTGAAAACACATAAGGGCCAGCCATATCCATATACCTTCCCCTAAATATCTAAGCATTAAGGACCATATGATCACTCTAATAGGTTTCTATTTTGGTATCTGATCAAAGTCATCTAGAAAAGAAAAACTCTGAAAAACACATAAGGTCCAGCCATATACATATATCTTCCCTCAAAGATCTAAGCATTAAGGGCCATATGATCACTCTAACAGGATTCTATTTTTGGTATCTGATCAAATCCATCTAGAAAAGAAAAACTATGAAAAACACATAAGGGACAATCATATACATATATCTTCCCCCAAATATCTGAGCGTTAAGGGCCATCCATATACCACATGCCACTAACAGAGGCAAAGACTTGGTCTTTTTAACAACAGGATTACACCACATGTTTAGTCATTCATCAATAGAAACACCACTCCACATTCCTCTAATACGAAGATGCCTTTCCAAATCTTGCCAAATCTGAATTGTAAAAGGACAAGACATCAACAAATGATTAATATAGCCTCTTTATTCCCTGAAATCATTTATTTATGGTGTTTATGTGGGAATCCAATCATTTATTTGTGAAGTTTATTCATTTACTTCTTTCCAATTGCATTGACATTTTTAGCTACAAGTGCACATTGATATTAACATTAAATATATTTTCACTGGTGATGTAGGAGCATTGTGGCATGCCAGTAATGTGATGAGTTGGTCACATGCTGTGGCATCCTTTTGTAACTGTTTGTGATGAGTCATAGTCTATTAGCGACATAGGGAATCATTGCGGATCATAACTTTCTGCGTGGAGATCAAGCCACCGGTAGTTTGTTTCAGACAAGGACGTTTCATCATGCGTAATAATGTTTGCTTTCAGTTGCAGGACCGCTCAATATATGATTAGAAGTTTAGTTTAAATAGACAATTTAGAGATGTAGAGGGGGTTCTTCTCTTTAGCATTTAGAATTTCGAGTTTGCAAAGAAGAGGACAGACCTGTGTCTGATTCCTACTTGTAAATATTTTGAAGAATCGGAAGAAGAGAGATCCGAGTTGTGCGCATTTTCCTTTGTTTCTTAATAGAAGGATTAACCGCGTGTTTGTAGGGTTGTTAGCCTTTATGCATGTGTTGTGTTGAACTATGTATCTTTGCAGAGCTGACTTCGATGTTTTCCTGAATATTTGTGTATTTCAGTGGAGTTATTGACCTCACACATCAATTTCATGCTTAAATAGTTGAAGTAGAGTGTAGATGCATGCATAAGAGTGTTAGGCTAAAGAATCGGGAAGATTGCAGGCTAGATTGATCAATTCCATCATCAATCGGTGCAACCCGCAGATTTTCTGCCATATAAAGTTTTGTAGAGAATGAACAGTTGAGATTAAGTCCGCAGATAAAGATCTAACGGTCCAGAAGAAGCCCGCAACGAAAGTTACAAGGAGGTTAACAGATCTACAAAAATCTAAGAGGTCCATGTCAAAAATCAGATCGATGGCAGGAGTGAACACCGTAAAGATATTATGGCTGGGAAAATTGCGGAGGAAAAGTTGTAGAGAGGAAATTGTGGTGGAGCGACTTTGGGAATTTGGCATATTGCATCCCGCAACCTGCTTGTGGGAAGGCCTTTGCGAAAAGAAAGTTATGAAGCGCAACGTTGGGTGTTCGAGATCTTGCATCCCGCAACCCGACTATGGAAACTCTTTTGTGGAAATAGAGTTGCGGAACGACGATTGCAAAGGAAAAATTGCGGGGAGGCAATTTTAGCGCAAGATTTGGCCATTAGGCTAAATTGGGCAGTCCTGCCAAGTGTAGGAGCCACTAGATACTGGAAGTGCTGGTTGGGTTGGCTGAGGTCGATCTCAACCCTGTACTAGTTTTGGTATCAGAGCGAGAAGAGATTTCCTCTTCGTAAATTCCACAGTTGAGGTTGTGGGTAGAATTTCTGAAGAATCAAGGAGAAGATTGTGTGGGAGAGAAGTGTAGCCGTAGAAGCCTGGAAAGAGCAAGGAGGAGTGCTAAAGAGGTTCTGGATAAAGGACCATCATTGTCGAAAGACCAAGGGCCGAGAAGAGGCTTGGTGAGGTAAGTTGTAACAGTGTGAAAGAGAACTGTTATTGCATAGGATTAGTTTGAGATGATGGTTGCATGCATTAGAAGAGCGAGAGGTCGTGACAGAGGTCGACCAGGAGGGAACATAACATTTCTAGGGGAAATGAGGGAGTTAAGGGAATGTCTGGAAGCCATGGAAATGGACAGATGAAGAGACCCAGAAGTAGAGGATCTAAGTGAACCTGAGGATGAAGAGCAAAGAGAAGAAGTTGCACCTATGCAGGATACACCAAAGTTAAAATATTTTAGATCTATTCTGGGAGCGACTTCAAGGCCGAGACCGGAGTTGCCTACCTATGATGGAAGTCTCATTGCGGAGCATCTCATTGACTAGATCAGTGAGTTGGATAAGTACTTTGAGTACGATGAGGTAGAAGAAGACAAGAGAATCAGAATGGATGTGAAGAGGTTGAAAGGGCATGCATCCTTGTAGTGGGATAGTGTGCAAACAGAAAGAAGGAGCCGAATAATCCATTGATAAAAAGCTGGGATAGAATGGTGGAAAATATGAGGGCTAAGTTATTGCCCAAATATTACTAGTTAATTATGTATAGACGAGTACAGAACCTTAGGCAAATATTGTTAACAGTGAGGGAGTACACTGAAGAGTTCTATAAAGTAAACCTGAGGGCTAGATATGTGGAAGAGTCAGCAAAGAAGGTTGCTAGATATGTGAATGGTCTAAGTATGGATATCCAGGAAGAGATCAGTATGATATCTCATAGAACAATGGAGGAGGCATATCAATGTGCCTTAAGGAAAGAAGAAAATATAGCAAGGAACCAAAGCTTCAATAGGGGTCGTGGTTCAGCTAGAGGACGAGGTCAAGCGACTAGAAGAGGAAGATTCGGATCATAGAGAGGAAAGTCTAGTAACTCTAACTAGCAAGAGAAACATGGTAAAGGAGGTGACTCTAGTAGAATAGGACCTTACCAAGGGGGTACATGTAGAGGAAGAGGCAGAGAAGCTGTCGTCAGGTGCTACAAGGGCAACCAATTGGGGCATAAATCGTTTGAATGTCCAGGAAAAGAAGACATAGGATAGAGAGGAGCCTATGTAGCTCAGAATGAGCAACAGCAAGAAAATTCGACAGTACATGAAGTCTTTCCAGAGACAAGAGATTCATTGATGATGAATAAATTCTTCTTGAAACCTGAGAAGGAGCAAGCAGAGCTTGCTAAAAGAAAATCATTATTCAGGACTACATGCAAAGTCCAAGGGAAGTGTTGTAAGATGGTGATTGATAGTGGGAGTACTAACAATCTTCTTTCCACAGAGATGGTGGAAAAGCCGAGTTTAAAGAAGATCAAGCATCATGTTCCATACAAAGTATCTTTGTTACATAAAGGACATCAAATCCTGGTAAGTGTGCAATGTGTAGTTGATTTCCAAATAGGTCCATATAAGGACAAGATTATGTGTGATATGATTCCCATGGATGTTTGTCATATACTGTTAGGTAGACAATGGCAAGTTGATAACAAAGTGACTCATGATGGTAGGAGTAACTGTCATAGTTTTGAGAAGAATGGGATAAAACATGTACTTCACCCTTTACAAGAAGGTAGTTCAGCAGGACATTCAACACGTAAAATTCTGATGTTGTCAGGAAAGGAATATTTGCAGTAGGTTGAGAAAGAAGAGTTGAACTATGTTGTGGTATGTAATCCAAGGGTGGTAACGATGAAGACCGGTGTGGCAGATCTACCTGAGGAGATTCAGGAGATGTCGAGTGAGTATAGTAACATTTTGGTGGATGATTTACCCAATGAGTTACCACCAAGAAGGGATATAAGTCATCAGATTGATTTTATTCCAGGAGCCAGTTTACCAAACAAGGCAACGTATAGGTTGACACCTCAATAAAATTAAGAATTGAGGAAGCAAGTCCAAGGATTGTTGGACAAAGGATTCATCCATAAGAGTCTAAGTCCATGTGCAGTACCAGTAGTACTGACACCAAAGAAGGATGGTGAGTGGAGGACGTGTACTGACTCTAGAGAAATTAATAAGATCACTATCATATATAGATTTCCATTACCAAGGATGGATGACATGATGGATTTCCCAAGTGGGGCAACATGCTTTTCAAAACTGGATTTGAAGAGTGGATATCACCAAATCATGATCATATAAGGAGATGAGTGGAAAACAACCTTCAAGACAAATTATGGGTTGTATGAGTGGTTGGTCATTCCATTTGGATTGTCCAACGCACCAAGAAATTTTATGATATTGGCGAATGAAGTATTGAGATATTTCATAGGTAAGTAACTTGTGATATTTTACCTTGATGACATTTTGGTTTTCAGTGAAACAGAAGAAGAGCATCTAAAGCATCTGAGGTATGTTTTAGAGAGGCTGCAATAGGAAAAGTTGTTGATAAATGTGAATAAGCCCACATTCATGAAGGAAGAGCTAGTATATTTGGGATTTTTTATCTCAAGAGAGGGTTTAAGATGGATCCAAAAAAGGTGTAAGCAATCATTGATTGTCCTTCACCAAGAAGATTTCATGAATTGGAAAGTTTCTATAGGAAATTTATAAATAACTTTAGTGGTATTTGTGCATCTATCATGGAGACCATTAAAAAGGATAGACAACCATTTCAATAGACATCAGAGGCTGAAATCAGTTTTCAGTTCTTGAAGAAGAAGATCATTGAACAACCAGTATTGAAGTTACCAGTCTTCAACAACCCTTTCCAAGTGAAGAATGATGCTAGTGGAATAGCAATCAGAGCTGTACTCAGTCAGGAGGACAGACCTATAGCTTATTTCAATGAGAAGTTGAATGATGCAAAACAGAAGTATTCATCTTATGACAAGGAATTTAATGATATTGTTCAAGTAATGAAGCATTGGAGGAACTACTTGACGCCCAAAGAAGTTGTGTTATATTCAGATAACCATGCATTACAATACTTTATGCAACAACCTAATTTGAACCTAAAACATGTCAAGTGGGTTGAGTTCTTACAGGGATTTACCTTTTGCTGAAACACATAAGTGGATAGTCAAACAGAGTAGTTGATGCTTTGAGTAGGAGACTGTTGATTATGCAAGAAAATCATATCCAAGTCTTGGGATTTGAGCATTTGAGAGATTTGTATGAAGCTGACATTGATTTCCAGGAAGCTTACAGGGCTTGTAAGAATCAAGTGGAGGTGGACAAAGAGCCATGGATGGAGTATACCCTTCATGACGGTTTACTCTTTAAAAATAGTAAATTGTGTATACCAAAGTGTTCTATGAGAAAGAACTTGATACAGGAGAAACATAATGGAGGTATGGCAGGTCACTTTGGAAGTGATAAAACCTTCTAACAGTTAGGTCATTTCTATTTTTGGCCAAGGATGAGGTCTGAAGTGGAGAATTTTGTGAGTAGATGCAGAGTATGCCAGCATGCTAAAGAGAGAATCTAGAACACAGGATTGTATACACTATTTCCTATTCCAACTAGGCCTTTGGATTCTGTGAATATGGATTTCATTCTGGGTTTACCAAGAACTCAGAGGGGACATGATTCTATCTTTGTTGTGGTGGATAAATTCACTAAGATGACACATTTCATTCTGTGCTACAAGACCAATGATGCTACACATATTTCTAACTTGTTCTTTGACGAAGTTGTGAAGCTACATGGTTTACCTAGAAGCATTGTATCAGACAGAGATGTGAAGCTCACGGGTCATTTCTAGAGGCCCTTGTGGAAGAATTTGGGTACCATACTGAACTTCCGTTCAGCATATCACACACAGTGTGATGGACAGACCGAAGTAGTCAATAGGAGTCTAGGGAACATGTTGAGAAGTTTGATTGGTGAGAGACCTAAGAAATGGGACAGATTATTAGCTCAAGCTGAGTTTTCCTATAATGATTCACCAAACAGGAGTACAAGGATGAGTCCATTTCAAATTCTATATGGAATGTATACAAGAGGAGTGTGTGAACTTCGTGACTTAGGTCAACTGGAGAAGATAAGTGCTGATGGAGAAGAGTTTGCTACAAGCATTAGTAAACTCCAGGAGCAAGTGAAAGCAAGGTTACAACAGAGTAACACCAGTTACAAGGCCAGAGCAGATTCCAGAAGGAGAGAAAAGAACTATGAAGTAGGAGATTTGGTCTTAGCATATCTGAAGAGAGATAGATTTCCAAAGGGAGAGTATAACAAGTTGAAGATGAAGAAGATTGGACCCTGTAGGATACTTAGAAAAATCTCAGCAAATGATTATGAGTTAGAGATGCCTACAGGAGTTGGTATTTCACCAATATTTAATGTAGCATATCTATATCCTTATGTAACAAGTGACATTGGAACCTTTGCAGAAGGTGGAGATCCTACTGAAGACTTACAATGGGTGGGGTAGATGCCTGTGACACAACCATTGAAAGTTGAGGCCATTCTGGACACTATAGTGGTAAAGAGTACAAGGAAGAAGGACCATCTGGAGTATTTGGTCAAATGGAAGAAGCGACCAACAAAGGATTCTACTTGGATGATCGTTGCAGATTTGGAAGCCAAGGGTTTTGCTGTAGTTGATCTAATGAACAGGCGTTCATAATTTTTTCTGCCTTGCGAGTCTGATGCAAGATCATCGTGGCATGCCAGCAATGTTATGAGTTGGTCATGTGTTGTGGCATCTTTTTGTAACCGTTTGTGTCGAGTCATAGTATTTTAGCAGCGTAGGGAATCATTGCAGATCACGACTCCCTACGTGGAGATCAAGCCACTGGTAGTTTGTTTCAGAAAAGGACGTTTCATCATGCGTAGTAGTGTTTGTTTTCAGTTGCAGGATCACTCAGGATAGGAGTAGCAGTTTAGTGTAAATTGACAGTTTAGATATGTAGAGGGGGTTCTTCTCTTCAGCATTTAGAATTCCAAGTTTGCAGAGAAGAGGACAGACCTGTGTCTAATTCCTACTTGTAAATATTTTGAAGAATTGGAAGAAGAGAGATCCGAGTTGTGTGCATTTTCCTTTGTTGCTTAATAGAACAATTAACCATGTGTTTGTAGGGTTGTTATCCTGTATGCATGTGTGGTGTTGAACTATGTATCTTTGCAAAGCCGACTTCAGCGTTTTCCTGAATATTTGTGTATTTCAGTGGAGTTATTGAGCTCACGCATCAATTTCATGTTTGAATAGTTGAAGTAGAGTGTAGATGCATGCATAAGAGTGTCAGGCTAAAGAATCAAGAATATTGCAAGCTGGATTGATCAATTCCATGATCAATCGGCACAACCCGCATATTTTTTGCCATTAACAAGTTTTGCAAAGAATGAATGGTCGAGATTGAGTCTGCAGATGAAGATCTGACGGTCCAGAAGAAGCCTGTAATGGAAGTTGCAAGGAGGTTAACAGATCTGCGGAGATATGAGAGGTCCACATAAAAAATCAAATCGACGGTCGGAGTGAAGGGCGCAAAGATCTGATGGCTGGGAAAATTGCGAAGGAAAATTTGTAGAGAGGGAATTGCAGGGGAGCAACTTTGGGGAGTTGGAATCCCGCATCCCGCATCCTGCAATCTGCTTGCGGGAAGGCCATTGTGGAAAGAAATTTGCGGAGTGCAACATTGGGTGTTCGATATCCCGCATCCTGCAACCCGACTGTGGAAACTCTATTGCAGAAACAGAGTTTCGGAACGACGATTGTGAAGGCAAATTTGCGAGGAGGAAATTTTAGCACAGAATTTGGCCATTAGGATAAATTGGGAAGTCCTCCCAGGTGTAGGAGCCACTAGATCCTGGAAGTGATGGTTGGGTTGGCTAAGGTTGATCCCGACCCTGCACCAACTGGTCACTAAAATATGTAATAGGAATGTAGAGAGTTAAAAATTGTTACCAATAGAATAAGCTAAGAGAATAAAAAGGATGAAAACATTGAGAAAACAAATAAAGTGAAAACTATGAAAATATAAAATCCATTGAAGTTGTGAGAAAATATCAATAAGATGCTCTCATAGCATCAGAGGTCAAGAAGAAATTGTTGATAAGGCTCATATTGATCTCTGATAAGGGTTGTTAAACTCATTCATTAATTGATTTTCTAAATACAAACTAATCACAAGATCTTTTCTATAATGGTTGAGCTCCAAGGTCTTACACGGAGGTTATTATCCTAGATCTAGAAATGTGAAATTGAAACATCTCAAACCCAAACATTTATGGTCTTCATACTATATAAAATTCCCAAAGGAAGAATCCTATGAATCTCATAACAAAGAATATGGTGTGAAATGATCTTTTGAACCCATGCTCGAAGATAAAGTATGTAGGTATGTTGATAGCATGAAATGAAGTGCTTTCACTCCAATAGGTCGAGAAGAAAATGGTGATAAAGTTCATTCAATTGAGGTTATTAGCCTAGATCTGACAATGTGAAAATCTCTAAAGGGATTGTTTTAGTTGACAATGAAACATATCATGGATAATTAAAGTTAAATATATGGTCTTTTTATTCTTTAAAATCTAGAAAGAACTACGTGAATCTTTAAACACAAAGTAGTATTGTCCAATAATTTCATAGTAAATAATGGTCGCCTTTGATTTTACCATCTTTTTCAACATCTAAGGTCAAAAATATGTGTTAATTTTATTATTATAATATTTAGTTTTTATAATAATTCTTTCCTTTTGCTATAGTTTCAAGTCATTGAGCTTCTAATCAAATTATTAATTGAATAAGGTGAAATCGTTGGATTGTGTCTCTTTCTCCACTATGTATTAATAAAGGAGGCATCGTAGGAGTTAGGGGATGAACATACTAATCGATGAAGAACTCTGTTGTTTTAGATTTGTACTGGAACATTTCTCAAGCCTGATGTAGTTGCAGTGATTTGATATTATTAAAGATATGAAGTATTGAAAATTTGTTGATTCATTTTCTTGGTTAGTGATATAGTTTAATTCAAGCTTCATCTACTGCAGGAAAGGGACCACCTGTTGGTTCGATGATTCCTTCTATCATACCATGTTCTTCTAGTTTTAACTTTTAATTTTTTGTGGGTGATTTACTTTGTAGTATTTAATATATTGATTGAATTATGTTGATAGTATAAGTGTGCTTACAGCTAATTGACTTCTTGTTTTTGAATAATTGATTTATTGTTCCATTATTCTTAACCATAAACTATAATTCTAAAATGGTATGTTAAATAGCATATCAATATTCATGTTTTGTATTCCATTTGTCTTGTAATTTATTTAATTTACAATTTCTTCGAATCTATGTAGTATTAAATTTACATTGAATTTCATACTCATCAATTGCTTCTTGGATTTTATCATTTTTTGTAAAATGTACTTTCTCTACAAAATCCTTTAAGCTTTCATCAGTATATGATATGGATTTCCCATCATCAACCTCTGGCATAAAGTCCTCTTTATCTATACCTTTATCATCATACTCCTCACATATCTCTTTCACTACACGAGTAAAGTCACTTTAATCCTTTCCTCAACTTTTGGCTAACAACTTATTTTTCAACTCAGAGGTGAATTCATGAACGTCAGTCAGAGCACAGAAACCACTGCAAAAGAAGAAGACAAAATGAAAACAATAAACTAAAACCACAGGCTTGGATTGTTGAGAACCCATTTTTTTTAAACCGTCACTGTAATATGATTTCATGTGGATGGTCACACAACTAATATTGCAATCAAATATGTTTGTGGAGTTTAGATGTCTTGTTGAATGTCTTTATTACAATTATATTGGCATATAAAAGCTTTATTAATGTCTTTTCTTATAATGTGATATTTAGCAGGGCAATTGGTTTTGTTATTTGCTCAATTGAAGGACTGGTAGTAGATTTCAGAAATCCAATCAATCCCATTGAAGAGAAGAAGGTTGCAACTAAGTACTATGACTCATAGGCAATATTCCTAGACTCTTTAGAATATACCCTATTTATGATTATTTTCTTTTGGAAGTAATATAAAAACTGGATTGAATCAATGTCATTGCTCAGTCAAAGTATTACGAGTCCCCAGTTAGTAGTATAATAAGAAATAGTATAATTTTTTTTGTTATCAATTATGAAGGTTTTAATGTGGAATTACTATTTTTATCAGTAGAATCTTAACATAATATATTGTCTTTAGACTATCCTATTTGTGATGATTGATGAAGGATATATATTTTAGAATTAACATGCATGATTATGATATAAAATAGCCATCTTAGATCTGTTTGAGTATGTTTTTGTCCCAAATATTTCAAGCAATAGTCTAATATATGTAAAATGTTACATTGATTCAACTTGGACAAACCAAAAGCCTTGCAAGTCCTTGTCCTCATATGACAAGGCTAGTAACTCTGGAAAATATAATTCAGAGACTCCGTATCTAATGTATTAAAGACTAATATGATCATCTTGGATTGCAAATTCATGCAGTTGCATTTTATTTTCCACCATTTGTTAGGAAGGCACTGTAGTCTTTAGGGTTTAGGGTTTTAACCTTTAGGACTATAGGGTTTTGGAAGCCTTTCTATTAAAAAACAAATTTTTGGGGGATCGGTGGGTCATTAAAGAATTGGAAGTTTTGGATCTGTTTCAAAATTTTAGGATCCACTTCATTTTTCATGGGATCTGTTTCATAGGCTCAGGTTCCATTTCCTTCTCCAGGGGCTCTACTTCCATGGTGGATTATAGGTAGATCTTGGTGGATTTGAATCATAGCCACAGATCCTACACACAAGGGTGGCACATCTAGTATCACAGCTAGTGTTAGACCTGCAAAGTTATTTCATTTTCATTTTGATCATGATATTAGAATAAAAATTTTGACATGTTGTTTCCTATCCACTTTATAAACATAGACATATATCCCATTGTCTGATACTCTTTGTTAATGGTTTTAAGGATTAGGGTATTTTATTTCCCCTGGAATCTAATGCATGTTACATGAAACATACCCATTTTCCTTTGTTAGGAAAACACTACAGCCAAAACTCTATGTATTCCCCATCCATGTGCATTTTTCAACTACAGGATTAATTGTCCAGCCACCTTTATAAATTTCTTTGGAGCTTTTCCAGTTTCATGTTGTCAAATTATCATAGTGGCCACACCACTCACTAAATGGCTTGGAAACTTTTAGACTACAAGTTGAGAGTTGCTTATGTTATTGGGCATGGTTTTAGGGTTTTTGATGTTAATATTGAGTTTTTAGCCATGTTTTGGACATCATGTAGAAGCTTGATGTGACTGTCCATTTTTTAGAGGAAAAAGATCAAAAAAATATCTCTATTTGTTAATTGAATTTAGCAATATTTGTGTAGATATACTCCGAGTTTTATCAATCGTTTGGTGTTTTTTTCTCTTTCTTTTGAAAAATAGTCAAGTAGTGAGTGTTTAGCCATGTTTTGGACATCATGTAGAACCTTGATGTGACTATCCATTGTTGAGAGGAAGAAGGTCAAAGGTAGAGTGACAAACTAGTGTTAATTTAGGAAAGGAATGTGATCTCAGTGATGTTGATCATTGTGGATGAAGTAATGTGCATCCACAATATACATCGAAAGAAGCAAGGTGCATTATAGAATGCATGTGGGGTATCATGTCAATATACTAGGTAGAAATATAAAGGGTTATAAAAGATGTAAATGAAATAATGGATACATGTAATATATAGTGAAAATAGGGTTCTTTTAAATTGGGAAGGCATATTTGGAGGGGGTTAAAAAATGATTTTGGGAGGTATTTTCCAATATCTTTTGAAAATAGGGGTATTGTTTCATATGCCACGAATGAACGTGCTATGGCATGGTTTCACTAATTGAATACCACGTGAGCACAACCAACCCAAAAGGCACTAAGGCCTCCTTTCAAGTGGTCCAAGGAACTCATGATTAATGAGGTGGATGAAACCAGGATACTTGTACCACTAGGTCTATCCTCTGGGATAGATGTGTTGACGTTGACAGAGAGATACCTGCAACTACCAAGGCAATAAGGTTTCATTTATAGGAGCACGAGGGGGGTAGCCAGATATATGGCATAATAATGGGATCGAGACACTGAATGGGGAGCGGGGGTAGGGGAGTACAAGAGACTCAAACTTCCTTTGTTCAGAGTATGACGACAGGGATAACCTCACAGCAGATGAAACTAATAAATGGAAAGGGAATCATAGTTGTGGAACCAGGGAGACGATTCCAATGGGAGATACTTGGGGAAGGAACTGTATGAGTGATATCCAAGGAATCCAAGGGAAACTCAATGCATAGTACTATGAACAAAGGAGATCCAATGGGGGGAATGCTGCCACAATTTGAGACTATATGCAATATATTTGGGAACCGAAAGGAACTGTTTGTGCCTTGTTCATAATTTAAGGAGATCGAACAAGGGATAGAAGTATGCTCAATATGATATTGTCTTGTGGATTTTTGTCGAGCCCAGGATGGTAAATGATCGATGGTGTTTTGATGTTTAGAGAGTCTGAAAACATGAAGAAGACCCCAATGGGTCTCTTTTTTGTATAGTAGTCTCCTAATCCTAAAAAGGAATAAAAGTGTATAAAGGACAACTCTCCCAGCTGAAAGAGGCAGAGAGACTTATTTTTTCGTAGGTAGTCCAACCAAATTGAAAAATGCTAAACCTATATTAATTGAATGGTCATTCAAATACTTTTACAAGCATGAACAAAACCAAGTTTTCTTGGCGATCTTTTTTTATGAGAGGGTTGGAAAATCACTTAAATAGAACCCATAAGTGATCTTTTTCATGAGTTACAGTCCCAATGTCCAAAAACACATAAAAGGATACAAAGGGAATCATTCCTAGCTGGAAGGTGCTAGGGTGTTCCTTTTCTTTAATTAGTCTAAACAGTCGAAAAAAGGGATAAACAATTCCACATAGAAACCCTTCCAAATACTTTAACGAGTGTGAAAGGAAGCAAGATTACTCAACAATATTTTCCTTCTTTAAGGAATTAGAAAAGAGCTTAACATAAACTCTGTAATGGTCATTAAAGCAAGGAAGAAGTGTTCGATGTACTGAAAGAAGTGATGTTGGGATCATGGTGAACAAGGAGAAAAAATAACAGTGGAACACTGGTGGGTCCTCCTTGCGGGATGATGAATGGTGGTATCATAAAGGAAATTTTGAATTATTGATGGAGTAGAGGGATCGTGAACATGCCAATACAGAAGGGGGACCACTTGAACCTCATATGAGGTGGTGGTTTGAGATGATGATC
Organism: Pseudotsuga menziesii; assembly: GCA_001517045.1. Classification (NCBI taxonomy): domain Eukaryota; kingdom Viridiplantae; phylum Streptophyta; class Pinopsida; order Pinales; family Pinaceae; genus Pseudotsuga; species Pseudotsuga menziesii. The sequence continues at coordinate 320,998 of LPNX010359531.1, read as the reverse complement.
AGGGAGGGAGATGGATTGGTAGGGAATTTCTTCACCTAGGATATTTTTGCACGGTGGCAGAAGCTTCCTATATTCATAGAGGATTATCCATACGCATGAATGGACTACCAAGGCGTCTGGAGCTTCCTTGACCTTCTGGAAAGGTCTAGGGACCAGATGGTACATACACATGACTCTTTGTGGTTTCAGTCATATATACTTTATTGGCATAGTGGTATCTAGATCATACATGTGAGTGATACTGATGACATACTGTGTGCATGTGCAAACGTGGGACCACATCCTCCAATGGGATACCAGCAACGCAGGGGAAAAGTGGAGGGGTTAGATCCACCCGCTCATGGGAATAAAATGCCATAGAGTACTACATTAGGCTGACTGCATATGGACATGGAGATGAAAATGGAGGGGGTCACCGACAATGGGTGGAAATACCGAGACTACGACTTGCTCGTCGAGTGCTACCAATCCCCTCTTGAGTGGATCTCTCTGATGAGGAGGATCGCAATGGTTGTTGAGTATGTCAAAACAACAACATAAATATATGTGTCGATGGAGGAGGAGATCTCGGATGAGGAGGAGGACACTAAGGAGGACAAATAGTCAGAGGAGGATGACTCGGACTAGAAGCTTGTGATGCTTCCCTTTTGTAATTGCGCATGGGGAATTATATATTATATGTATGATGAGAAATCCTTTGGAACCTCTCTTTTTTGTACTGATTATGATATTATGATATGAATGCATGTGGATGCATATTTTTTTATTTTTATGTGTTTTATGAGTCTCTTGTTATGATGATGACTATGCCTATATAATATATAGGACATATGTATGCATGACTATATGATGATGCATGATGCAGTTTATTTCCTATATGTGATGATTGATGTTCCACTCTAGAAAATCATTAGCCATTTGGTCGGCTATGCTATTCATACTTCTGGGAACATGCATGAATCGAATGGATTCGAAATGTATAACCAAGTATCCAGTGCGCGGGAACTTTCTAAAGAGGTAGGGATCGCATACCCGATAATAGTTATTCAACTGGGCGATAAGCAGCTAGGAGTCTAAGAAGACATCAAGGTTAAAAACACCCACATGAAGGGCAGCGGTCAAGAGACTAGCGACACTGTCATACTCGGTCTAGTTTTTGGTAGCAACACCAACACACATTCCATCGATATGGATCAACTAATGTGACGGGGAATAAATGAACCATGCAGCCGAGGAGAGATTAGGAAACCATCTTCTTTCTCCATCAATGAAACAAACATAGGAGGGAAAGTTAGGATCCATCTAGAAAAACCAAGGAAATAAACTATGACACTCAAGTAAAAACGATGCAAAACAAGAAAGAAAAACTATGATACAAGGGTATTCAAGTTGGTCGTCTTAGGCATACAACCTCTTGAGGTAGAGCCTGTTGTGGGGATTCTTCAAGAGGGGACCGTTATATTCAATGAAGAGATATGCACCCTTGTTGAGACATCGATGGATGACATAAGGGCCATACCAAATGGATTCTAGCTTCCATTTTCCAGTCTTATCATTGACTTGATTGTAGAAAAGGATGAGGCCCCCTCGTTAAAGGTGCATGGGTGGACGTGGGAGTCATAATAGGAATTTGACCAGGTCTTAACCACATTGATCATTTTGAGATAAGCGCGATGGTCCTCTTTAGTTTGTTCAAGCATAAGTAGGCATTTTTCCAATGGTGAAGTATCAAGTAGAAGTTCGATGGCAAGGCGGAGTAACAGAATATTGCATTCAATGGGAAGAACAGACTGTACACCACGGATGAGATGGAATGTGGTAAAACCAGTGGCATTTTTGGTCTATTTTCGGTAGGTCCAGAGGCCATAAAAGAGTATGTGATGGCACAGAGCCCCATACCCATCCTGTTTGAACCCATTGTTGACAACTTGAACTCAATCAATATCTCGTTATCGCGGCGGTAATGTAAGGAATGGGTGCTAAGGATTGAGATAACCTATTTTAAAGTGGAAAAGCTCAACAACTCAGTTGGTTGATGTCCTTAACACCTTTATATTATTCCCACTTTAGTTCTCAACTAAAGCCTTGAAAAATTTGAAGATATCAAACACTTCATATTTTTTCTTGAGGAAATGCACCCAACCATATCTCGAGAAATCATCTATGAATGTTAAGACATACCTTTAGTTTCCATAAGAGGGTGTGGGAAGAGGTCATATCAGATATTAATGGATCAAATAAAGCACTTGGAAAACCCTTATTTTATTTCCCTTGTCATACTTGCACTCAACATGCTTCCCGACAATGCATCCCTTACATGTTCCTTTCGAAACTTAATGCTTGGAATCCCTTCAACCATGTTTTCTTTGCTTAATAATTGAATATATATGTTTTTGATGTGTCCAAATCTCTCATGCCATATATTTTTAGTCTCATTGGCATGTGACAGTAGCACATTCCTTTGGAAGTAAGGAAGAAAGTGTGAAAACTTGTACATCATTGACTCATGATCTGCAATATCCACTGCAACAACTTGGCATGTAGAAATTATTGATATTTACACATCATCTTGAGTAAATGTTACTCTCTTGGCCATACATGTGTGTGTGATTCTATATATAGAGTGTAGTTTGGCTGCAAGATCAAGCACATACAACACATTGTTGAAGTGACCCATTGTCAAGGTCGATCCTACCAATCCCTTTGGTTGGGATCTCAGAGTCATCACCCATGAGGATGGATGAACCATTGTAAGGATATAAGGATGAGAAGGAGTCTTGTATGTAAGCAATGTGCCTTGAGTAACCTAAATCTATGATGAAGGAGGAAGAGCCATAATATCCAGGAACCAGTGCATGGAATCTATCCTTGTTTTCTGAACGTGAACCTCCCTCTTTCTTCCTTGCGCATTCAGGAAGGGGGATGTTGTTCTTCTCAAGGAGTTGCACCATCATGTCATTGGTTTTCTTCATACATGCACTCTCTGGATGCCAAAATTTGTGACAATAAGTGCATTTTTTCTCTTCTTTCTTCTTCTTCTCTTTGTCCTTGCTAGGATTCAAACCCCCATCTGAAGATTTGGGCTTCTCCTACCTCTTCTTCTCTTACTGCTTCAAATATTTGTATTTCTTATTGCCTTTGGATTGATTCAAAACACCTGCAGCAAGGGATTAATCCTTGTTGTATTTCATGGTACCCATTTGCACCAATGTTTCTTGTTCTTGAGTCAAAGATTCGATGAAGTCTGCCAGGGTAGGCATTCTCCAATTTTGAAATGTCATCTTTCCTGAGTGGAATGTGGAGACAAGCACTGAATTCTCAGGGCCTAGATTCAAAAGAATGGACTAGATCAGTTGCTCTTATTTCTTCTCGATCCCACATTGTTTCAGTTGGAGTAATAAGGATTTGAACTTTGTGAATAAATCATGGATCGTCTCAAATTGAGTTGGGCTCAATGTGTTCAATTCATTTTCGAGTTGGTGTCCTCTCATCTCATTAGTCGTCCAAAACAGTGACTTGAGCTTGATCCACGCTTCATTGGGTGTTTTCATAATTTCTACATGAAATAAAATATCCCTCGAAATACTAAGAAAAAACATCCTGAATACCTCATCCAACCTATTGAAATACTTGGATTTTTTCACAGCAAAGTTTGGCTCGTTCTCGGTCCCCATGGCTAATCTGTAGAGATATTTCGACCTCAAATGGATCAGCATTTCATCCTTCCATTCAAAATAATTGAATGGGGTAAGAAATACATGATTCTACTCCACTTTTTCTTGCGCATCGAGTGACAAAGACACTGGAACCACCTGCAATGCAAACACTTGAATTTTTCTGGAGGAGGCCCTAGATAGAAACTCAAACTCTCTGAATTCGAATTGAAGTTCCAAATATCTATGATACCATGTGAAAATATGATTCACAACAAGATCTAGGATCTAAGAGAACCCTCACAACTCAATAATTTCACAAACTATGCATAAAAATAGTGAAAAGAGCAAAATTAACACATAGGAATAGTGCCAATAATTGAAGTTTCTATTAATGTCCAACATGTAAATATGTCTCGAACGTCAATATAATACAATAGGATAAAATTCTTATCCTTTGGAGGAAAATTGGAGGCATACATGTGGCATGCTTAGATTGGACCTCAAACCACCCTAGGTGGACCATTGAGCTCCCAAACCACCTCAAAACGGTCACGAATGGCCATTTGAACGTGGGTCAAGCATGCTAGGACATAAATGAGGGTAGGATAGGCGTGATAGAGTGCATGGGTGAGTGGTAGTGGCTCTAGGCAGTAATAAATGGTCCAAAAGAGGAAAAAACACTCAAATACAACGCATGGGCGCCTCTGGTCAAACCAATTCCTTGTTTTAAGGAGTGGGAGCGATCCAAGGACAAAATTTTCATTGGTGAGGGTGCAAGAGTCTCCTAAATGATCAAATGTGGGCACTTGGGTGCATTAATGAATGAGTCCAAAACTCCTCAAATACCTTGTTAGACCAACATAACCAATGTTTGGACCATATTTGTAGGTACAAAACAAATGAAAGTGTGTCCTATGTGTATGTGACCATGGTACTAGGTGGTATGATGCTCTAGGAGCTTGTTTCAGTGCATCTAAAGAGGCTTGTTCTTGCTCATAACATAGAAAAGGAATGTTGGTACAAAGAAAGTGTAAGAAACCATGGACTTTCATTGCATAGTCCAAAATAAATCAGTGGAGGAAATTGGCCTTGCCCTAAAGGATTTGCAATTGGCGCAGAGTATGTGGGGAAGGGGGGAGATCTGGGGTGGATTGAACCTTCAAGGGATCCATGGTAATCCCATTCTAAGACACAATGAATCCTAATAAGTGATCAGTTGGGACACAAAACATACACTTGAAGGGGTTCAAGTGGACATTATATTTGCGACATCGAAGGAAGACTTGTCGTAAGTCGTCCAAATGTTGGGAATGCTTCCGAGATCAAGATGTGAGGTCTTCTAAATAGATAAGGATAATGTGAATGAGGTCATGGAAGAAAAAGGTCATGGCTCACTAAAAAGTGGCTCCAACATTTTTAAGGCCAAATGGGATGACACGATATGTAAAATCTCCCTAGGGGGTTGTAAAAGAGGTTTTATACTGATCTTCTTTGTGGATTTTAATTTGGTTATAACCAGAAAAAACTGTCAATGTCATAGTTGGCACATGCATATTTTATTTGGTCAATAAATGGAGTGGGGAAGTTGTCTTTGGGATAAGCCAAATTCAAATAACCAAAATTCATTACAGACATAAATGGTTCCTTTTTTTATTAATAGGAAAAGGATTGGAAATCCAAGTGGTATACGTGATGGGGTATATAAATCCTACTTGGTTCAGTTTTATCTCAGATTTGATGGCAGGGGCCTTTAACGAGTGGATGGTTTGTTATTTTAGCGACTGGGGGAAACATCGGGCCATGTGTCAATACGATGTTCAACAATAGACTGATCAAGCCCATACATATAGGTATCAGACCAAGCAAAAATATGACAAAATTCCTCAAAAAGTGTTTTGTAGGTGGTGAATTCCTCAGTGGAGCATGAAGCACCTATCGTAATATCCTCAACTATGTTAGGTTTCGTTGAGATATTGAATTTTATGGTTGGTAAGATATTGGCCATGTGACCTTCTTCAAAGGCTTCTGGTGTCGGGATTGGATTTTTAAACCAATCGACACTTCCATGAATGAAGTCTTTCTCTTCGATAGAGAATTGGTTCGATGATGAGGAAGATTCATCAGGGATGAAAAATGAGTGATGATGTAGATCATCCCAAATATATTTAGGATTCGTAAGATATTTGAGGATCTCTTTGTCATTGTGAAAGTGGAGGCTAGATAGATCAGAGGGATCTTTCGCGATCGAGGATGGGGAAAGATGACTTGAAGTGGAGATCATATACATGATGTTGTTGGTGTCTGAGGAAGAGGTCAAAGGGTGGACTTCCTTGAGGACAATTATTTTAGAATCACGAGAGTTCTTGTGAAGCGTCAAGAGGAGATACCAGTGTTGGGGGTAATTTGGGCAATGATGGGAATGATGACCATATAGGCCACAAACTTCACATGATTGGTTTATTCATAGCGATTTGTTCTTAGTCGTAGGTATGGCTAGTACATTGAGAACTGAAGCATCGTCATTCTCGACTACTGTGCGCATATGGATGTGAAGAAATGACAAATCAGGAAAAAAATTCGTCGCATGGTCAATGGCATCACACAAAGCACAAGTAGGCGATGGACGTGGTTCTGTTAGGGATTTGGGTTCCTTGCCCCTAGTATTCATGGGATGAGGGGCTGCATAAGTAGATGCAAAAGCATTTAGTTGTGTACTAGGAGGTGGGTGTGACATTTTCTCAAAAGGTTGGACTGGTGTTAGCACGATTTGTGGTGTTGGGGTGGGGGTGGGTGGATCAAGGTACCACATTGGAATGCCGAAAGTAAATTCCAGAAGGTTGAGCGTAGACGTGACCAATTTACTGACATTCCATCAGGCGGAAAGAGGAAGGGGATCATGTGTACAAGAAATGAACCCCAATAATTCCATAGGGTCTACAGTTGGGGATGTGGCTAAGGTGGTGATGAGGTCAGATTTTTACCAGATGTTATGGTGTACAAATCCAATATGTCAATTGTACATGGAGGAGGTGGGAGGGACAAAAAGGTGTCAGTCAAAGGGGCATTGGTAAATAGTCCTATACCAATGATAGACAGGGAGGGGATGGATACACTATCGATGGTGGTGTCAATGCTAGAGAGGACATGTTCCAGAGTGGTCGGTCCTTTATGATCATAGTACGTTAACTGGTCATTGGGCACATTCTTACCTTCATGGGGGAAGATCAGGAGTAGGAATATGTTAGAAGAAAAAACGTGCATTGCGTACACGTAACTACTTTCAAGGAGGAGGTTGTAATCTAGCTTGGCGTTCACAACCTCGATGTTAATCAACACATTTTTTCCAGCCAACTCATTGGGGACATCCATGAGAAAACCTTTTCATTGGGAAACGTGCCCATCATAAGCACGAAGGGAAGTAGTTGAGAATTGAAGGGTTGGGGATCCAATCTTCTACAAAATGAAGGTTGACATAACACAACTGAATGCACCCTCATCAATGATGCATCGATGAATAACCAAATTCCAAACGGTGACAGAAACCTGGAAGGCTACAAATGATGGAATCCAGGTTTCTCCTTGATCTAAGTCGAAATTGATCAACCTAGAAAAAGAGGGGTCGAAGGCATATAAAGCAGATAACAAATATTTTCATTGTGAAGGACTAGTTCTCAGGACTTCTAGAGTGGACATGGCAGAGGGACACTAGGCCAAGTCATCGACAATACTGTAATTGAAAGCGGCTCTAGCAGTGGGGTTGTTCGTGATGCAACGTAAAGGGAACCTAGGGAATTTGGAAGTCCTATCCATGGGGGGTCTCAGAAAATTTAAGTACATAATGAGAGAGGTGGAGGTAGATGTCATAGAGGGATTAATGGTTTCCATGGTGGTGTCATATTGGTTGCGTTGAGTCTGTAAGTTGACGTTAGACGACAATTTCATAAGATGATGGACACCAAGAATGATAGGTTGACTCGAAGAAGTGGTTGCAGTGTTTTTTTGGACCAATGGTTGGGTTGCAACCATACCTTGATTCACTAACGGGTTCTGCAACACCATAGGCGGACGACCTTGTGGTCTTGGGTTTGGTTGTCCCATAGCGGCAACATTACTTTCAAATTGATTTTTGTCTTGTAATAGGTGGAGGACTCTATGCCTCTAGGGGAATTAGTAAACATCACCAATGGTACACATATGGTTAGTCTGTAACTCATGGTTATTCACAGGTCTAGGTGGGTGTTGATGGTTCTGTGTAGGGGAAGTAGCTCTGTTGTTGTTAGGAGGTGTTGATTGGCGGCAAATCACAAGTAACAGCAGTTGGGGATTCTTTCCAATAAACGTTCCCAACTAGCCCGTTACTGTTTGGTATGGGGAATCCATCCAGTTAACGGTCCGGCTACTGTGGGTCAAGTAACAATTAAAATGTTTTACCGGTTACAGCCCGGTCCATAGTGTATATTTTAATTTTTTGATATTTAAGGTATGATGTGCAAGTGCCTAACTAAAATGCAGACAATAGAGATAACGAGGAGGGTCACAATGTGATGTGCAAGTTATTACCTCTTGTCTTACCTCTCTCGCATCTAAATCACAAATAGCAAGAAACTAACTATGACTAACTAACCTATCCCTAGGGAGAAAAACTGTCATTAATGGTGAGTAATGTATTTCAGTGCATGCATTAGGAAAAATCATAGATAGTTGTTAATTGTTTTAGAACACATGAACATCAATAGGAATGTAAACAACAAGATAGCTTATTGTTAATTACAACCTTCATTACTCAAAGTGGAAATTTCACAGAATAAACCAGAGTACATTGATAACATGAAAAGAAATTCAATGAGTTAGAACGATCTCACATTTAATGGAAATAAGTTGAAAACGAAATAGTTCACATTTAACTGGTCCATAGCAAAACATTTGAAACATTCCACAAAACCTTCTCCAGCAGAAACATGTGACTCTTTATTGTAAAAGGAAATAGTTCTTCTTACAATACTCTCTCAAAAATGGTCTACGAAAAAAGTCCTCCCTGCATCTAAACTCTCCTACATTTATACAAAAACAAAACCCTTGGGCTGCCCCTCAATGTCTTTTGAGCTTCCTCAACCTTTCATTTTCAAAATTTTGTCTCGTAGCATGTGCACATAATTAATACAATATATTACATTGTAAATCAAAATTTTCAAAACACTTTATGAAGAAGCGCCAGCTTGGTCGTTGATGAAATTCTTCCATGCATGGGCCTCTGCTGCTATGCCTTCAAATCCGGAAGGCTCAAGAAATCGGATATTAATATCATATTTAGCAACCTGGTTCTTTAACCCTTCTATCCTGGTAGGACTCAAGCGCAGCCGATCTTCTAGTAGATGTATACTTATTGCTGCATGTGCCACTGCATTCTTCAAGATCCATTCATCTAGGTCCTTGACTTGTTGGATCTCTTGCTCGTCTTCCTGATACCTGTTATGTAGATGTTCTATAAACAATTCATGTTCTGGTATCGCATCCAATATTTTCTCCGCAGAATTCTGGCATCTATTGTATGTAGCAAGCACTCTCCTACAATATTCGACACATGCTCCCTTTGTCTTCTTCACAGTTTTCTTGAACTCTTCTACTACATTAATCGCAAATTCCAATAAATCATACTCTTGTTTTAAACTCTATTGACCCTTAAATGCTAACTCTGTAGGAGATTCCTTATTTGTTTCTGCCCAAGCCATTCTTCCTGTTAGAATCTCCAAAATATCCTGAGATCTGTCCAAAAAATATGAAGTAGTGTCTAAAATTTACTCTAGTCTGGTGTTTATCTGTATAATTTTACACCTTTGGTCCTCTATGCATATTTTTAATTGGTGAATCTTCTTTCTTTGAGTTAGAATGTGTTCTTTCAGAGGCTAAATGTCTGTTTTATGTTCCATAGCATCTTTCAGTGATACGGTCAATGAAGTGTTTTGCTCTTGTAAGGCTGCCACCTGTTCTTGATACTACTTTTCCCTTTCCTCTGTGGTAGCCTTTTCCATTTCTAACTCAGCAACTTTGCTTTGCAACCTATTCTTTTATGCACTTCGATTCTCATATGATACCTGAAGGTCCTCCTTTTCAGTTTTCAACATTTGTTGTTCTAGATGTAGCTTTTGTAATTCAGCTAAGCTATCCTGAGCATTATTTTCCATTTTTTCTACAGATATTTCTGAGGCCTCCTTATTTGCTTGCAGAGTCTGGAATTCCATTCTTGAAGTCTTAACTTCCCTCATCATATCTTCATACTTCCTTTTAAACTTTTGACCCTCATCTCTTTCTTTCTTAAGAGTTTCTTTCAAATGGGTCGCATTCTTCCGTGATTCTTCTAGATCGGTCATGAGTCTATCCACGTTGTCTTATGTCGCTATGGTTAATGCTACCCCAGCTCTCACTATCAGCCGTGGATATTTATGTGTACCATGTACTACTATTTCATCTGTTATCATCTTTCCCGACTGTCCTCCAGTTTTGACCTTTTTCTCAATTATTTTTACAATTCTTTTCTTCTCCTTATCATAAAAAAATGGTACTAAAGTCAGGAACTTCCTCCCCTTCTGTAGGCATGAAAGGGATCAAATCTATCCCAGAAAATGAAGTTTGTCCCAGTGTGCTACCAGAAGATGCAGCAGGCTCTGGGGGATCAAGATTAGATTGTCCTTGTCCTTGATCTATTTGATCATGCCCTCCTTGTGTATCTACCCGCTCTGTAGTCTGCTGGTCCTTTTGAGATCCTATTAATCTCAAACCTTCACTTTCTTCTCGCTTTTTCTTTTTTCTTTCACTCCTCCTCTTCCTTCCTTATTGATTCCTCTGCAGCTTGCTTCTTTTCTTCTTCTTCATTCTTCAACCAGCTTTTTGCTTCCTGTGCTAGCCTTCTAGCATCTTCTTCTCTCTTTTTCGACTCTTCCTCCTCCAATGTCTTAGTCTTTTCTGAAGTTTTTCCCTTTCCACCCATAGTAGTTATTTTTTGTTTGAACCTATTCTTAACGGAGGTCCTATTCTTTGCACTTCTGAATGTTGCCTCGTCCTTGTCCCAAAAATTAGTATATTCAAAGTTTATCCCTGCTTCCTTGCAGTAGTCCGCTACTTTATTACAGGAAACATTCCTATGAAAATTCATTTCGCCAAAATGAAAATGCTCCAGCTCCTTAACAGAATCTACCACCTACTTTACTCTTGAAAACTTATAGCTGCCAAGTAGGAAAGGAACTGCAGGATGTGTTTCCCTTTTATGCTCAAACAGGAAATTTTCATGACACCATCAATATACACATGCATAACTACCTCTTTGTGTAGTACATAGTTAGTGGCATACTTAGGGAGTAGGGAAGGGGCTCTGGAACCACCATACATTCTTACATACAACCCATCTTCGGTCAAATAATAATCCCCAAAATCCTCTATGACTTTGAATGCCTCCTCAAACATACAATTGCATTCAGTTAAGAAAATGAGGGTATACAAGGGCATGATGAAGTGCTCGTAGATTTCCCTGTAATAGCTATGATATTTATGCACCCAAAGCAATTTACATGCTATGTACACTAGGGTTCTGTCCCTCTCCCAGTTACATCTCAAATCTGGAAAAGATTGAGTGCACAATATACAGTCAATCGGGATAGAGCTCATATATCACTCTGATTTATTTTGTGATACCCCTCCTAAGGCCGTTGATATGCATGCTGAGAGGTTGTTTGACACAATTTTTGACCAATTAAAAATGGTTCCTTGAGTAGCCACATAGAAAATAATTGGTATCCACCCTATCTTGAAACTCTTCCCGTGTGCTCTACTAAAGATCATATTTAGCATTAATGCAATAAACATGTAGGGAGTACGAAGAGTAGAGGTATCATACTCTCTGGAAGGTCTAGTTCGGAAGTTTTTTTTGGGTATCATCATTATTTTTACTGTCTCTACTAGATCCATAGCTGTCTCCTTTAACCAGCTTTCTGTCAAGTACACCTAGGGTGAGGGCAGATGATAAGCCGTAGAGACATATGCAGGGCTATATGTAGCGTAGCCCTACTTAGTAGTATTTTCCATAATCATTGTGGTTACGTCTACCCAAGGCAGAATCCATCCTATCACTTCTGAACAAGGGAACAACTCAGGTCTTGTGGCTACTTTCATGAGAGCTGATTTCTCAATGTTGGCATAGATGGTTAACTCCTCAAAACCCGCATCAGGTATATTTTGGTTGGCTATCATCCTATAGATATATCCCCACTTGTATTCTAGTTCGACCCCATTGGAAGCTTTGGTATCTTCATATATATACTCTACTTTGGTGATGATCTCAACTTCAGGTTCTCTTTCAACCACAGGAGCCTTCTTCTTTTGTCTCTTCGACATGTTTTTGTTACAATAATCACCCTGTCACATTCAAAACATGTTCTTAGACCAACTGGGATATTATCAAGTGTTTTAAACAATAAACAAAAACTATATCAATTTTTTTACCTCCTCAATATGCATGCTGAAAAATAAACTACAAACAGTATTCAATGCATGAAAGAATTAACAAGGCGAAGGAAAAATCCTGCAAGTTGCTTCCTAAAACTGCCTAAGCCCACTGTTTGTAAACTTCACAACATCGAAAAAAAAATCTTTATCTTAACCTGGGCCACATCGAACTAATCTGATGTCAAATATAGGGATGAATCAAACTAATCCTATCACTTGTCTTCAAAACCAAACTCAAGAACATTAAACCCTACGCAGTGCTCATCTTGTCAAAAAACCCTAAACTGACCAAAAATGAAATAACCCCCGCAGTCCCATGCAATAAGGTAAGTGCAAGCAAAAGGTTTAAAACCCCCCTGGGTGGCTATGGACAACCCCAAAAACGGGTGGTGCAGACAGTGAAACGCTTTTCTACACCGTGCCCTAATCTTTCACACTGGAGCAAAAGTATCCATAACGGCTCAAACAATTACGCAGACTCAAAGTTCTTCCGCTAAAGAAAACTGCAAACAGCTAAACTCTTCACCCTCAAGGTCAAATATCATGCAAACTGTAAAGGCAAACATCCTTTTATGCAGACAAATTTAACTCACGGAAAACCTAACCAAGGGAAAAAACCCAACAATTCCCAAATCGACCAATAAAATCCAAACAGTAAAGCCGTGGTTCACCTACCTGGCAAAGGATAATGCAGTTGACTGGACGAAAAAGCCTTCACAGGAGCAACACGAACGAATCAAGTCTGGACAGTTGGGCGCACACGAATTGGTGCAAACGACAAGGACTGGAGCAAACGACAAGTTTAAAAGATGGATAAACAATAAAATAACACTTCCCTCATATATATAACCTTTGACAGAAACTGTCGGTGGGGATAAAACCCTGTCGGCAGTCACAACTTATGTCAATCGAAAGAATAGTTCGGAGGGTAGCCACAACAGCGGATGCAAAAACAACAATGGACCCGGGATGCTTTAACACTATCAGTTATCAGCAGCACTAGACTCTAAGTGCATAAACTCTAGACGGAGCTTTCTCTGCAACGTCGGTGCTGTAAACCACTATCATTGTGACTCCGCTCATTCTAATGGCTATCGAAGAACAAAAACTCTAAAGTCTATAGAGTCGGCAAGGAAAAGCACTAACTCTCGGAACATCAAAACTGAACATCCTCTGCAGTGTCGACAGCGCAAAAATGTGTTATCGTGTCTTTACCTTCTTAAAGGGTATCGAAACTTGAACATTCTAAGTTCTAAGGAATCGGTGAGAAAAATCAGTAACTATCAAAACGTTCATCTCTAGCTTCCCGCAACGTCGGCGACGTAAAAGACTAGGACTCCAGTTCATTCTTTCCAAGCCTTCCGACAGTGATAAAAAGTAATCAGAAATCAAGACCACTAACTGTTAAGCTCAGCAAAAAAGACAACGAGGATAGGGAAAAAAGTTCATCGTATTGGCTAGGCAGTATGAAGTACTTCCGACAGGGTAGACCTTTCAGCCTCCACAACTTTGGAAAACAGTCTACTACGCTTCTGATATCAGAAGGATAGTCAACTAGTTTTCCAATATAGAAAATGAAAAAGATCAAGTATTAAGCAAAAGATATGAACTTCAGGGCAGCTTTAGTGAAACCAAATACTCCTAGGCTAGATCTAATAGAAGCAAATCAAAAGTAGGGCCCTAAAATTTAAAATTTTGGGGAAAAAGGTTGCAGCTGCAAAAGGAGGGTTGGGTTATCGACTGCCCCCTTGAGGTTGGTTGTTTCCCTAGTTCCTACCTCTCTATATTCTTCCCTGCCCTTGTTGGTTATTGGGGGGGATTTGACTGGGGAGGTTATGTTGAGCATAGACCTGTCATTGAGGAACAGGAGGAGTGAGGGCTGGAGCAGGTATAGGTGGAACAAGTGGTGGGTAGTATGCGAGAGCAGCTGGAGGGGCTGCAAATTATAGCATTTGGCCATTACAAGTAGGTGTTATGCAATTCACTCCATGAACATGAGGAATGGGTGCAGTAGATGCATATAAAGTTATTGCTCTACACAAAGACACTACGCATGAAAGTTCAGTGGCACATCTAGATTGGGAAACACTAGGGGGGTGTTACCTGAGTGAGGTGGCATCGAAGGAGAGGTCATGTACATGTGGGGGTGATGGGTGATTGATTCAATGACTCCATGAGCAACATGGGATTCCCCCGACGTATCATGCCATGAGGAGCATCAGGTAAGATGGTGTAAAGGTAACTTGATTGGGCATAAATAAGGGCAAAATGTTGTACTTTGATTATTGCATCTACCTCATCCTATGGGCGCTCGGATGCAACATCCATGGTGATAGGAGGGAGTAAGGTTTTAAGGAACCAATCAAGGAAAGTCCTAACATCTAACTGGATTTTGCACAAACTACAACGATGACGCTACTCATGGATGTGATCCGTGATATGGGTAGCAATGTTCTGTCTACAGGATAACAGGATTTCCATTCCCTCATCGTAAGGGACAAGTAACTGAAAGTACTGGAGGAACATCGAGGCTAAAGAGGAAATTTTGGGATAAGTGGCATGGGGAAGATCAATGTACCATTTAGATGCAACATTAGTGAGTGTGTGCTGGAATATCCACAATCAGATAGAGTCATCGACTATGTTGTTGGAGGAACACCATAAGTGGAAGGACATAATATGGTTTTGAGGGTCTTATCCTACCTTTCCTTCAAACTTAGGGATGTTGAAATGGATTTTGGTAGGCATGGGAGGCCACAACGAGTCATGACGGATGGGATCATTCATTAATCGTGTCAAATCAGGAAGGATGAGACTAGACATGAATAGCAGACTAGGACCTAGACTAGTTCTAGGAGGGTGTTACACTGTATCTGAGTGTAAGGGAGAATCTGTATCCGGATACGAAATGGGAAGATGCTCCATATTCAATAAATATAAATATTGATAAAATATGAATGGTCAATTACAATGAATGTTGGGCCTAGATTATATAGGCCTCGTATTGACTATTTACGAATGGTCACATCTATTCAAATATCCTAATTTACTATATAATTAAAGTAATTAAATAATCATAGCATTGCCTTCCCGTTAAGGAAATATTTGTCCTCAAAGTTGATTTTTGATGATGTCATCTTTTATACTGGCTCTATGTTGAACTGATGATTTGAGACATGCGATTTTGATTACGACCATTGGTTAATTTTGATTCATTTGTCTTGTAATTTTCATTAAGTATGAACTTAGTGAAGTTTTGTTTACATTTTTTCCACTTGTGTGATTGTTTGTTTTAACTATTTTTGTGTTGTCATTCCTAGCATATTCTGTGTCAATTCCCTTGAACGGATTCTTTGTGCTTATAATGCTCACCAAAACACCAGTCTTATCTTGTGTCTGATAGATATTATAGTTTGTTTCAGCAACCCTTATACAAAATGGGTTCTTCCTATTTATAGTTTCTACAAGACCGCGTAGGGTCAGTTGAGTACAACTCCTTTATTAGAGTCATAAATAGCCACAAAACATCTTTCATTACATTTATTGTAGGCCATACCTAGCTGCAAAAACGTCCTTCAATAAATTCAAAACAGGCCATAACTAGCCGCAAAATACATCCTTCAGTCTTCCACCGACTCGAGCACCTACGATTTTCCTAGCCTATCGCTTTCCAGCTTTACTCTTCTCCCTGCCAATATTCCACCGATTCTAGGTTCTCGTTTCCTTTGCCGCACTCTTCCTTGTCATGAATTTCTCTGTTCTGAGCTTCCTTTCCATCCTTTACCTACCTTTAAAATGAGTCCCGCACCTATCTTTCTTGTATGTGCATTAGAGGAAATTTCAACTCAAAATGGGCCTCCTAAGGAAAATTAACAAAATAATAGTTAAAATAATAAAATAGTATTTATTAATTTTGGAGGAAGAAAAGAAAAAACTATTTTTTTATTCATATTTTCGACATATATCCCTGTATTTTTACTCAAATTTCGATTGGGAGAGCTCGTTGGATGCACAATTTAATTCCGCATCCAACGAGCTCTATTGATCAAAATTTGAGTAAAATCATAAGGAGATATGTCGAAAATACGAACAAAAAAAAGTAGTTTTTTTTATGATACCTATCCCCAAATTTATACTAAAAAATTGTTTAAGAGGTGCTCCCTTTTTTAATTTTAAATAATTTTGATTAGCTAATACATGATGACATGGAATTTGTATTATTTTTAGAAGGCCCATTTTAAATTGAAATTTCCTCTAATGCCTGTGCTTCTGTTTCTTCCTTGTGCTCTTTCTTGGCCCAACCTCCTCCTCGAACCTAGTTACATGTACAAAATGTGCACTATTTCTTCTACCATCTTCCTACTCCCGATGTTCCCCCATGTTGGGAGTTCACAACCTCGATGTCAATCAACATAGTTTTTCCATCCAACTCAATGGGGATATTCGTGAGAACGCCTTGTCGTTGGGAAATGCGACCATCATAAGCACGAAGGGAAGTGGTTGAGGTTTAAGGGTTGGGGATTCGATCTTGTGCGAAACGAAGGTTGACATAACATAACTGGATGCACCCTCATCAATGATGCATTGATGAATAACCAAATTCTGAATGGTGATAGGAACTTCGAAGGCTACAGATGATGGAATCTAGGGTTCTCCTTGATCCAAGATGAAAGTGATCAACCTGGAATCAGAGGGTTGGAATGCATATAAAGTAGATAAAAAATCTTTTCATTGTGAACAAAAAGTTCTCAAGACTTATAGAGCACACATGGCAAAGGTATATTGGTCCAAGTTATCGACAGTACTGTAATTGAAAGCGGATCTAGCAATGGGGTTGTTCGTGATGCGATGCAAAGGGACCTAGGGACTTTGGTAGTCCCATTCATGGTGGGTCTCAGAAAATGTAAGGACATATCGAGAGCAATGGAGGTAGATTTCATAGAGAGACTAATGGTTTCTATGGTGGTTCCATAATGGTTGCGTCGATTCTGTAATTTGATGTTAGACGATAATGTCATAAGATGATGGACACCAGGATCGATGCGTTGACTCAAAGAAGTGGTTGCGGTGTTTTTTTTAACCAATGGTTGGGTTATAGCATACCTTGATTTGGTAACAGGTTCTACAGCACCATAGGAGGATGACCTTGTGGTGTTGAGTTTTGTTTTCCTATAGTGACAATATTGGTTTCACGTTGATTTTTGGCTTGTAATAGGTGGAGGACTCGATGCATCTGGGGGAACTAGTGTGTATAATTTCCATAAACATCACAAATGGTACACAAATGGTTAGTCCATAATTGAGGGTTCTTCCTGGGTCTAGGTGGATGGTGAGGGTTTTGTGTAGGGGCATTAGCTCTGTTGTTTTTAAGAGGGTTGGGTTGTCGACCACCCCCTTGAGGTTGGTTTTTTCCCTAGTTCCTACCTCTCTCTATTCTTCCCTGCCCTTATTGGTTATTAAGGGCGGGTTGATTGGGGAGGTTATGTTGAGCATAGACATGTCCTTGAGGAACAAGAGGAGTCAGGGTCGGAGCAGGTATAAGTGTCACAGTGGTGGGTATTAGGTGGGAGTGAATGGATGGGCTGCAAATCCTAGCATTTGGCCATTACAAGCAGGTGCTAGGTAATTCAGTCCTTCAACATGAGGAATGGGTGCGGTATATTCATATGAAGGTGTGGCTCCCCACTGTGCATGAAAGTTCAGTGGTGTATCCAGGTTGGGAAACACTAGGGGCATTACCGGAGTGACGTGGAATTGAAGGAGAGGCTATGTATAGGTGGGGGTGCTCGGTGATTGCTCAATGACTCCATCATTAGGATGGTATTCCCCCAAATTATCACACCATGACTCGTGAGGAGCCAACACGAGGAGCATCAGGTATGATGGTGTAAAGGTAACCTGATTGGGCATAAATAACGTTAAACTATTATTCTTTGATGATTGCTTATACCTCAGTTTTTGGGCCCTTGGATGCAACATCCTTGGTGATAGGAGGGAGTAAGGTTTTAAGGAACCAATCAAGGAAAATTCTAACATCTAACTAGATTTTGCACAAAATACGTCGATGACGCCACTCATGGATTTGATCCTTGATATGGGTAACAGTGTTCTGTCTATAGGATAATAAGATTTCCATGCCCAAATTATAATGGATAGGTAACTTAAACTACTAGAGGAACATCAAGGCTAAAGAGGAAAAAGCACGATAAGTGGCATGGGGCAGCTCAATGTACCATTTGGATGCAACACTAGTGAGGGTGGGTTGGAATAATTGCAATCAGATAAAGTCATCCACAATGATGTTGGAGGAAAACAATAAGAGGAAGGACATAATATGGTTCTGAGGGTATTATCCAGCCTTTCCTTCAAACTTAGGGATGTTAAAAGGGAGTTTGGTAGGCATGGGAGGCCACAACGGGTCTTGACGGACGAGGTCATTCATTAACCATGTCAAATTGAGCAGGATGAGACTAGTCATGAATGGAATACTAGGTCCTGGACTAGTTCTAGGAGGGTGTTACACCATATCTGAGTGTAAGGGAGAATCTGTATCCAGATATTAAGCGGGAAGATGCTCCATCTTCAATAATTATAAATATCAATAAAATATGAATGGTTGATTACAATTAATGTTGGGCCTGGCTTTTATAGGCCTCATTTACGAATGGTGACGTCTACTCAAATATCCTAATTTAATATTTAAGTAAATTAATTAAATATTCATTACATTTCCTTCCCGTGAAGGAAATATTTGTCCTCAAAGATGAGTTTTGATGATGTTGTATTCTATCCTGGCTCTATGTCGAACTGATGATTTGAGACATGCAATTTTGATTACGACCATTGGTTCATTTTGATTCTTTTGTCTTGGAATTTGCATTAAGTATGAAGTTAGTGAATTTTTGTTTACATTTTTTCCACGTGTGTGATTGTTTGTTTTAACTATTTTTGTATTGTCATTCCTAGCATAATTTGTGTCTGTTCCCTTCAATGGGTTCTTTGTTCTTATAATTCCCACAAGAACACTAGTCTTATCTTGTTTCTAATAGATATTATTTTTGTTTTCATTTATGTTCTTTATAGAAGTCCTTGTGATCACCTATGTGTTGATGTATTTGTAACTTCGGAATGTATTCACTTGTATATCTTATGTATTGTACCCCGATGTTTATTCCGAGAAGTATCTATAATGTAATTGAGTCATGTCATGCCCCGATGTTCTGATTGGGAGATTCAAGAATGTAAACAAGTCATGTAAAGTCATAAACCCTCCTTATTGATCAACTTGGGTTAAAGTCCTCGTAGTTATGGGGCAATAGGGTTATTAGACTCTCCTAGAAAACTCAGCCCTAGGTGAGTTAATGTAAGTCGGGTCATTAGTACCCTAGTTGTGGTTACTCAATCCTACATAAAATAGTCAAATATTAAGTGAACGAAAGAATATAAATAGAGAGTGAGACTCTCTATTTATCACAACACACACTCATTCATTGGGGCGCATGAGTGAGAGAGAGAGAGAACAGTTGTGGAGATCATCTTTTCTGTCTTTGGGTTTTACTGCTGCCATTGGTGCTCATTCTATCTCTGAGGAAGTTGCAGGGTTTTCTCCTTTGTGTTTTCCTAAAGGAAAATTCTTTGTCTCTTGTCTCTTGTGATTTTTGTTGTGCATGTTATTCTCTCAAATAAGATCCTAAGATCATATTGCTTAAATGATAAAAATATAACATGGTATCAGAGCTAACCTGATAAAAAGACACTATGTAGTTGTAAAAGCTAGGGATTCTTACTTTTTGGGTATCTCTCCACAATCCATTATCAAAAGGATTGTAGGATAACTCTCCATTAAAGGGCACATCTTTCTATCGAAGCGGAATTTGATTTCGGGCTGTTTCAAATTTTACTGCGGGAAATTAGGTATTTTCATAGCAGAGGAATTTTTGAGTGAGCCCGGCATAGGATTACTCTTTTCATCAAAATCGAATTTTAGATCCTTGGGTCGATATTTTTTGTTGGGTGAAACTTCGGGAAAGTCAAACCCTAGTTTGACACTGAACCTGAAAAACCCTAAAATACTAAAACTGATAATGTTGGTAGATTCACTATATCTCGAGATTGGAGAAGGCTCAGGTGCCAAAACTTTCAAAGGTTGAAGATAAATTATTTATGTACACTGTATCCAAGTTTCAACCTCATATTCTCTATATTCTAGGAGATATGATTCCTCCAACTCAAGGTTCCATCCTCTTCGAGGATTCATCCCTAAACAGGACACCTAGGGAGAATTGCAATATCTCGAGCTAAAAATATCCAAATGAAATTTAGAAAGATCTTATATATAGGGAATAGACTGCACTTTTGTGGTAAAAGTTTCAGACCCTGAAGGTGAAACAGTGACATGTGGCAGTCCGTACAACTTTGCTATGCTGAACAATCCTGAAACAAGTCACCTTGGGAAAACTCTCATAAGTATCAATTGGTGAAACCAATTCTAGTAAAACCTATGGTTTTGGAAAGACGACAAACGTGGTTACCTTAGTACAAAATTTTAGACACATAGGAATAGTAATTTCAGAGATACTTCAGAAACAGTATCAGGAATTTCTGCAGAAGAAATTGGAAAACTAGGGCTTCTTGTTCCGGGAGCTTCCCTCCACTGTTTTCAGAAAATGAGTACACTGGACAGCTTGCCTTGAAGAGGTATATCTTTCTATCCAATCAGATCTGAAAGATTCTAATTTTTGAAAATTAGGGTTTCTCTGACAAACCCTAGATCAATCAGCTCTTGAACCAGGATGGATACCTCAAATCGGTAAGATCTAATCTTTTGCTATTTACAGTTGAGGTTCTCACTTTAAAATGACTAATTACACCAGCTTGATTACAAGCTTGGTGAGGTTTAAAAATTCCAAGCATGGAAGTATTGGATCTCACTGGTTCTTGAAGAAAATGAAATTGGACACATACATAAGTAGAGAGGTTCCAATTCCAGAGGGAGATGAGGCTAAAAGCCTTACACAAGAAGAACTTGGTCAAGGCTAAGAATATCATTGTTGATTCAATCACGGCTCACCTTATACCACAAGTGTATTCCCTAAAGACACCTAAAGAGATGTTTAATTCCTTGACCAATCTATTTGAAGGGAAGAACATAAATCGGAAGATGACCTTGAGAAACCAATTGAAGAATGTGAAGATCCAGAATGCAGAGACCATGGAGTCATACTTTACAAGGGTCTCTCAAATCAAAGAAAAACTTGAAACGGTAGAAGAAGAAGTGGAGAATGCAGAAGTTGTGATAACCACCTTAAATGGCCTCCCAGGATCATGGGATTCATTCATTTGATGAATGTGTGCCAGAAGAAAGTGATTACTTTCAACAGAATCTGGGAAGAAGAAGAAGCTCAACTCCTAATAAGAGAAAAGAAGATTGGAGCAACTAAAGATTAAGATCTCACAATTCAAAGAAGATCCCTCAAGGAATGAGGAATATGAAGAACTAAATTCTTGAAGAACCTCTTATCCATCTTGAACATTTGGATAAGAAATGATTCTATTATGAATAAAGAATACGATGAAGCTGAAAGAAGGAGTCTACCCACGAAAGAAATAAAGATAAGTATTCAATTGTCATTTCATGATATTGTTTTGTTATGCATTTGTTTATATTCAGTTGATGTATTATGCATGATAGAATGTTTGCATTAATGACAGTATACTACTAATATGCATGTGATGGGTAATTAGCTCATGGTGCTATACAACTCTCCATTGCCACTTATCTACAATGAAACCTCTTTGCTGACATATTGGATTAGTGCACAATTTCAATGTTGTCTTGGTAGAGATGGAAGGCATTTAGAAAGTGTCCGTGAGATATGGATGAATGTTGTATTGGATAAAATAGTTGCATGACCATATATTTACGCATAAGAATTTTTCATTATGAAGATTCCTTATGAAATGTTTCTAACCATAAAACTGATGCATTTGACTTGTAGGAAAAATTGTGTACAATCGCCTACAAGAAAAGAAGGATGAGACTTGTTCCAAAGAGAAATTGATGACAGTTCAAGAAAGAATCCAAGTTGAATAATAATATGACAATACTTTCAAAGAAAGAGAGAGGCCTTAGACACAGTGCAGTTATGTAACACTATTGAGCAACATCATTGATGTAGAGCCTTCCAGCTATGAAGAAGTAGCCAAGAAGAAAGGGAAGGAGAATAGCAATTCAAGAAGAATGATGTATAAGATGCAGTATCAAGACCTAAAGGGAAGTCTGTAATGTCTTCCATATGGATCTCCAAGATCCAGCATGCAATAAATGGAAACATCATGGAATACAAGGAAAGATTCGTAGCACGAGGCTTCTCACGGAAAGAAGGCATAGAATACGAAGAGATATTTGCAGCCACTAGAAGTTAAGACACATGACAGGAAGAATCATGTGTGAAAATGAAAGAAGACCTTGTATGAGCTCAGAAGACACCCATGGGATAACACATACATGAGGAGTTTGAAGATCACCTAGAGTGATGAAGATCTTAACCTTTGCTACAAGGTTGAAGATGAAATTCTATAGAGGATTGTAATGTCCCCGGTTTTGACCCCGTTTGCATGATGTATATATTGTAATTAATCGTGGTGAGGAGCTCAAGGCAAAAGCCCCACCATTGATTTGGTTGTGTGTGTGTTTCGGCAATGGGGATAGTTGCCGATGGTTTATCATGCTATGTGGCACATTATAACTTGACATCATGTAAATATGCACATCAAATAAAATAAACCACAACCAGCTACGGCAGTGCAACGTTGAATGAAAAGGGCATGGTTCCAAAGGATAAGGGGTGGGGGATGTCAAACCTTGGTTATGGGGGAAAAACCCATGTGTTACCACCTTGTTGATTTGTCACCTTTCTTGTCTCATCCAACCTCTTTATTGTCTTGTATTGGGTAGCTGGGGCAGTTATTGTTTTGGGAGTGGGGTGGTAGGACTGTCAGTCCTTTGCCCACATGCCCACTCCACCCACGACTTTCCATTCACTCCACTCTACCACTATTACGCATCCTCACGGTTTCATGTTCGTTCCCCACCGTGGTTTGTTTATCCACGCATGCATAGGGAGGTCGGTTTTTTTGTTCCTCCTGTTGGTCTGCTCACTCTCACGCAGAGGAAGACGGTCTAGTTTCATCCTCACGTACCGGCAGTGATTCTGCTGGATCTCACGCAGCCAAGAGAGGCGCTGCTTATCAGTGGTCATTCACGTGTTTCCACAGAGTGGAATCGGGTATGTTTTCCCCTGTGTGGTGGTTGCTGATACGTTTTTGGGATTGTTGTTTTCCCATGTCATGAGTGGTATTTGCTGCTATACCTTGGTGCTGTTGAGAGTCCGTCCTCTTTCCATCTCGGACTGTGTATGTGTGTTCACTTCTTCCGTTGTGGGACTGTTTCCTTTCCCACGTTGTGGTTGGCTGTTGATTGCCGCCTCGGTGCCTGAGTTTCCCATGGTTATGTTGGGAGTTCTGTTTCTTATCCACTATGGGCTATGGATTATTTCCACCATTTTGATTGGGAAGTTGGGGTGCTGATATACCTTGGTTTGGGTGTTGCAGCCGAGTTGTTTTGGCCACGGTAGGGCCAAGAACAACTTTGTGTTGCCTTGTGGGCTTGAGCTGTGCTCAGCGTTTGTTTAGGATTATCCCTGGTCTTCTTTGCTTCTTCACAGGGCTGTGAAGGGTTGTTTTGCTACTGGTATGCAGTGGTTGTCCCTTGGACTATGCTGGCTTGGCTGATCGGTTGATGGCCTGGTAAACCCAGTGGTGTTGGGTTGCTGATTGTGTCCCTTGGTTATGTGTAAGCCTGCACTGACCCTTATCCTTGGAGGAATCATGCCCAGCTCGGGGGTGGCAGTGTGCTGAGAGATTGATGAGCACGTTGGCCTATGGTTGGGTGGAACGTTGCAGCGACGTAGCTGGTTGCGGGATTCTTCATCGAAAGATAAGAGCTGCTGACTCTTTCTTCTCTGCAATTTAATGTATTGTATAATGAATTATGATGAACATGTTTTATGCTGGAAATGTATGTGTGTTTCTTTCGTTGAATGTTGATTCATTCTGCATCTGTGTATGCTTGTAAGTTTTAATTCTAGCATTGATTTCTATTGATTATGTTCATGGGGCTATTTTCCCGGTTATTGTGGTGTTTGTCGCGTGCTCTTCACCAGTCTGAGGGATGGGGATGTGACAGTATGGTATCAGAGCAAAGGTTGCAACAATGGGCCTCTATGGGCTATGAAGGATGCAGTGACAGAAGGTAGAATTACCTTCTATGTCCACCAGAACAGCAGCAAACATCAAAAATAAAATCTTGCCGAAGTGTTAGACAGTCGGAAGAGTTAATGGAATTTACTTTCGCTGTGGCGGAAGGATTTGGCGTTTGATAGTCTGTCGTTGCGGCTATCGAAAGGACTAAACCGCCGATGCAACAGTGGATCTGATTGCTGACGAAGGGAAAATTTGAAACATTTGGTTTAAGTGTTGAACCACCGGAAGAGTTGGCGAAGTTAACTTCCGCTGTTGCGGAAGAGAAAGCGTTTCCTGTTCCGTCGTTGCAGAAGCGAAAGCATTACGGCTTCCGACTAGAAAGACCGCAGACAGCCGATGCAGTAAAGGAAAGTTCGAAATTTTTTTAAGTGACAAAAATATTAGCCACCGGAAGAAGAAAGTGATTGAGCATCTACCGTTGCGGAAGCCAAAGCCATTTGGCTTTCGATGTAAAATCCCGCCGATGCCGATCAGGTTGGACCGCCGATCGGAAGATGCATGGAGTTGGTGGGCCACCGTTGCGGCTGTTGATGAACTGTTTCGCCGACGGAAATATGGATGATGGAGCCGATCAAGCATCGGAAGAAAGAAGGAAGTCGATTTTGAAAATCGACTAAGTATAGAAAACGTCGGCCGTTGCGGAAGAAAAATGGCTCCGAGAGCCGCCGTTGCGGAAGAAAAATGGCTTCGAGAGCCGCCTTTGCGGAAGAAAAATGACTCCGAGAGCCGATTCTGTAGAACGGTTAGTGTTTCAGCAGCCGATTCTGTAGAGAAGAATTCTGAGTTTTTCCGTGGCATTTCTTAGCAAATTTCGACTATTTTACAGTGGGATTTGCAGCTGTTTTTCATTGAATTTTCAGGGCTGAAAATGGAAAAAGTGGCAGAGATCTAATGCGCCAGATTGCACGAAAACCAATGATTTACAAAAAACAAAAAAAACGAGGGCCCTGCCCTCGACCCACCCTGCAGTGGCGGAAGCCACAAGGGGGCAAGCCCCCTTGACCCCCGTCGTCCCTTGAGACAGTCGTTCTTGTGAAAAGAAAATCCTATGTTTTGGGCAAATTGGTCAAACCCGGAATTCATAAAAGATGAATGGTGCATCAGAAATGAGGTGGTTGAAGCTAGCATTCTGGACCAAAATGCAGTTGTGTGTTTTGCCTGAGATTTGGTGAAAGTCTTCACTCTTAGAAGTGGTGTGGTTTTTACACCCGAGATCGGAATGAAGCATGTGGACAGGCGTTGGAAAGCTTATCCGGTAAGGAAAAAGGATAAGTGACCAGAATCTAAGCATGAAGCAGCAAAGTGCTGATGATGGCCGCTGTTATCAAATGGAAAAATCTGGACAGTTGCATGCCCAGGGGTAGCAAGGACTATGAAGTCAATCAGCTACTGTGTGGAAGAGTAGTTCCATGCCAGGATGAAAGACTTAAAAAGGGAATTTTTTCTTAAAAACTTGTCTTGCTGATTATAACTACATTCCCTAAGTTTATGCTTGAAATGCATGAGGATATGTATTGCATGCATAGGATATTGCATGTTGGTAAGAATATTGGAAATTATATATAATGAACCACTAATGATAACCATCGCTTTGATGTTGGCATTAGTGGGAAAACCAATGACGACATGGACCTAGCTGAATATGTTGCTAATGCTGATGGAATGAGACCAGCAACCCTATGGAGAAGGGGTAAAGCAACAAGTCCAGGATAAAAGTTGGTGAGCCAATTCTGCAATCTCCTGCAAGGACCAACCAAATTGGTCATGTTAAGGGTGTAAGTAGGACCCATGCAGGTAATAATTTGCTTATGACAAATTCCATGGACGGGTACAGGTAAGAGACCTCATACCGTGTGGATATTTGAATATAGAAAGGTGTTATGCCTATATATGTTGATTGAGCTTAGTAGCCCAAGGAAAGAAGTACTGATGATCTTGATTATAATAATGCATCCTATATGAGGTAGTCATGGTTAGGCCATGGTATGGTTGAATGCATAATCAATGCAAGATAGCGTTGAATGGACATGCATTAAGAAGGTTTTATGAATCTTGTAGTTATGCATTGGATGTATGCATATGAAGGGTGTGAGTGACTAATTGCATAAGCATAGGTGCAAATGTTGTGGTGCATTGCATGAATGCATTAAGATGAGTGCATGTGATATTATGAATGACTAATGACTGAAATGATGAATTGATGACAATTCAGGAGCCATTTCAAAGGTTGTTATGAATGCAGGATAGTCATGATCAATTGACTGCCAGAAATGCTCTATGGAAGAGCAAGATGGTATGAATGATACGCTTGTGAAGTAAGGAGTATCTAAACCTTTCATCTAATTGCATGAATGCTGTGACTAAACCTTGCAATGTTAGTATGATAATGATTGCATGAAGTAAAAGAGTTTTGGCATATATTGATGTGACTAACAGCTAGAAGTATTTGAATTTTATAAATTCTGAAAATGCTTCAGTGATGGTTGTAGCAATGAAAAGGTTATATGCATCCAAACTTACCAAGTGTTTGGTTGATTGAAGCTCATGTTTCAGGTAGATTATTTCGGGCATGGCAGTGAGAGGTAAGAACCTGACCAATGCCAGAATCTACCATGTGAAAGAGCTTATTAAATTGGAATTGTGAATTTCAAATTTAAGAAATTGCTGACAACTACTAGTCACTATTGGCTTGCATAAGCTTGTGTTTGGATGTTGAAGCTTATGTTTCATGTAGATTATTTCGAGCATGGCAGTGAGAGGTAAGACCCTGACCAATGCCAGAATCTACCATTTATGAGAAGAGTCTCATGGTTGTAAAAAATAGTTGGTATGCATAATAAGTCGTTGAAATTCGAATTGTGAATTTCAGATTTGAGAAATTGCTGACAACCACTAGCCACTGTTGGCTTGCATAAGATTGTGTTTGGTTGATTGAAACTCATGTTTCAGGTAGATTATTCGAGCATGGAAGTGATAGGTAAGACCCTAACCAATGCTAGAATCTACCATTTATGAGAAGAAGTCTCATGGCTGTGAAAATAGTTGATATGCATAATGGGTGTTAAATTTGAATTGTGGATTTCGGATTTAAGAAAGTACTAACGTCTACTAATCATTGTTGCCTGTATAAGATTGTGTCAGGAGGGACGCATGGTAAGTGGGTAATCATGTTATGATAGTAAGAATAAAATTATAATGAGCATAGTATTGCTGCTTACAAGAGACCCACAATTGAGCAAGTCAATTTCTGTAGTAGACAAAATTGCAAATTCTTATTGAATTTAATTTCTAATGTCATTGTTTGGTTATGGAACAATCAATTTGGATTGTAGTATCAGGTAATGATTGACTGTTTGGCTATTTGATGAATGTGTCAGGGGTACACACTGCAGGAAGATCATGTGTGGTGACCTGCAAGAGCCAAACTTCATGGGAAGGTTTTCCCTTGAAAATGGGTTTCGGGTGAAACGCCATTAGACATTTTGAAATGTCTCATCTACACTGCATGTTTGGTAAATAACATGAGTGAGATGGTATGGGTTATGTCGGTAAGACATGTGTGAATATGTAATGTAAAAAGGAGTTGGGATGGCTAATTGAGGGACTGTTAACTCAGGAAAGGAGCCTCCATTCCTCCTTAACAAAGGCATACTGCGACGGCAAATGGATAAGTGTTCTGTGACCCTTGCTAAGAATATGCATGTTTAATTATTAAATTCCATATGCAGAACATGTTTTGATTTAATATCCATTATGACCGATTGCTTGAGTATGCATAGGGCCTGCATGGCACACATCGGGAATGGGTGCACACTTTTCCGATGTTGGATCATGAAAGGGTTTTCAATATTGATTACACTCTAGGGAGTGGACGCACTCCTGGTGTCTCAATACTTGATAGTGAATGATGAGAAATGTGATTACAGTTTTCGAGCAATAACGCTAATGAGTTCGCTTGTATCGCTTGTGTTGCTTGTGTTGACAGGCTAAAGGTAAAGGTAAAAGGTAAAGGTGTATGGTGATACAAGTGTATGTTGGTATAATTGTATTGTTGATATAAGTGTATGGTGGTATAAGTGTATGGTTGGTATAAGTGTATGTGATATTGTTGATATAAGTGTATGATGGGATGTGATATGCCTGAGGATCCATAGTAGATCCTAGACCTGGAAATGGTCATGATAAAGTTCCAAGCCCAGTCGACATGAGAATGTACTGGCTGGACATTAAATAATTGATGGTGTGGAGCAGCCGGCGTGCTGACCTAACATCTAAGTCCATAGGTGATCCCAAGGCTTGCAAGGCGAATCAAGATCCTATGGACGAACGAGGAAACGCACAATACAGATAAGTATTGAATTATTTTGCTTATGAATATACTTGTGTATATGATTGGTTATGATGTTTATCTCTAGAGCAAGATAAAACTGATGTGAATAAACTAAACATGTGAATTTATTCAATGTTTGGATATAGGTATCGCTGGGAGCGAGGACCATGAGAGCATCCTGGAGATGCATGTGGACATGTGACTGTCCTGGAAAGCTCGAGTTGAGCGGTAATGAAAAAGGTGCTAGTAAGACGGGGGAGTCCTAGCAGCCGAGACAAACCATGTGGAGAGACTCCATGGTTTAGAGGTCTGGAATAGACCAAAGACACTAAGTGTCATGACCAAGAGAGATTGGTCCAACATTCACAGTGAAGTGAAAGAGGCTGAGAGCATGAAAATCCACTGCGATGGTGTGGGTTCCAGGATGGAAAAAAAACAAAGAGGAAAAAAAAAAAACTCTTACTGCTCTCTCTTGCCTTTTGATTATATATATATATATGTGTGTGTGTGTGTGTGTGTGTGTGTGTTTATGCATTGTGAAAACAAAGGATTGTTGAATGTATGTATGATTGAGAATGAAATGTGTGTATTTGCTTAAGTAAATTGTGAATGCTGGAATGGTTAATTCCCTGCCCAAGAATGGACATGAATGAGCTCGTGTGCCTGTTGGGAAGGCATGAAAAATACGAAAGTCTCCTTGATGAGGCTTGGACTGTCATGCCAATTGGGTAATTAACTGACTGATTTTAATGTCTATATTATGCTTGGTCTGATAAAATTTCAATGGTGCATTTCACAGGTGAGAAAAGTGAAATCAGGCGGTGCACATTGAATATGGCAGCAGATCAGAAGTTGTTGGACTTAGCTGGAAGTCTCCTTCAAGTGATTGACAAGACCCAAGGGAATCTTGGGGAGATGCTCAATTTACAGAAAAGGCAGAGTGAAATGAACCACCAGATTTTGCAAGACTCTATTGGTTTGCAAAGGGAGGTGAAAAGCCTTCTGGGAGAAATCGACAAGGGAAAGGAAGGTGGATCAGCAATGGGACAATTGTCCAAGCAACCCGATAAGAAACGGTCCAGGCATGAAGACTCAAAGGAAATTGAGCAGGTAAAGATGAAGCAGCCAGTGAGATGCTGGAGATGCGGAGGACATCATTTACGCCGGGACTACCCAATGAGGGAACATGATGAAGGCAATAGCCACAAAGTTTCTAGACTTCGGGATCAGCTGGAAGCTGAGAACTAGCAGGAGAAGTTCATGGAAGCCGAGGGGCTTGGTCTCGAACGTTCAACATAAATGGTTGAACGTGGCACAGATCTGCAATTTTGAAATTTTGGTGTGCAATTATATATGTATTGTATATATATGTAATGGAACACCGAGGACGGTGTTACTCCAAGGGTGAGGGGAATGTAATGTCCCCGTTTTTTACCCTGTTTTCATGATGTCTATATTGTAATTAATCGTGGTGAGGAGCTCAAGGCAAAAGCCCCACCATCGATTTGGTTGTGTGTGTGTTTCGGCAATGGGGATAGTTGCCGATGGTTTATCATGCTATGTGGCACATTATAACTTGACATCATGTAAATACGCACATCAAATAAAATAAACCACAACCAGCTACGGCAGTGCAACGTTGAATGAAAAGGGCATGGTTCCGAAGGATAAGGGGTGGGGGATGTCAAACCTTGGTTATGGGGGAAAAACCCATGTGTTACCACCTTGTTGATTTGTCACCTTTCTTGTCTCATCCAACCTCTTTATTGTCTTGTATTGGGTAGCTGGGGCAGTTATTGTTTTGGGAGTGGGGTGGCAAGACTGTCAGTCCTTTTCCCACATGCCCACTCCACCCACGACTTTCCATTCACTCCACTCTACCACTGCTACGCATCCTCACGGTTGCCTGTTCGTTCCCCACCGCGGTCTGTTCATCCGCGCGCGCATAGGGAGGTCGGTTTTTTTGTTCCTCCTGTTGGTCTGCTCATTCTCACGCAGAGGAAGACGGTCTGGTTTCATCCTCACGTACCGCCAGTGATTCTGCTGGATCTCACGTAGCCAGGAGAGGCGCTGCTTATCAGTGGTCGTTCACGTGTTTCCACGGAGTGGAATTGGGTATGTTTTCCCCTGTGTGGTGGTTGCTGATACGTTTTTGGGATTGTTGTTTTCCCATGCCGTGAGTGGTATTTTCTACTATACCTTGGTGCTATTGAGAGTCCGTCCTCTTTCCATCTTGGACTATGTATGTGTGTTCACTTCTTCCGTTGTGGGACTGTTTCCTTTCCCATGTTGTGGTTGGCTGTTGATTGCCTCCTTGGTGCTTGAGTTTCCCATGGTTATGTTGGGAGTTCTGTTTATTATCCACTATGGGCTGTGGATTGTCACCACCATTTTGATTGGGAAGTTGGGCTGCATATATACCCTGGTTTGGGTGTTGCAGCCGAGTTGTTTTGGCCACGGTAGGGCCAAGAACAACTCTGTGTTGCCTTGTGGGCTTGAGCTATGCTCAGCGTTTGTTTGGGATTATCCCTGGTCTTCTTTGCTTCTTCACAGGGCTGTGAAGGGTTGTTTTGCTACTGGTATGCAATAGTTGTCCCTTGGACTGTGCTGGCTTGGTCGATCGATTGATGGCCTGGTAAACCCAGTGGTGTTGGGTTTTTTATTGTGTCCCTTGGTTATGTGTAAGCCTGCATTGACCCTTATCCTTGGAGGAATCATGCCCAGCTCGGGGGTGGCAGTGTGCTGAGAGATTGATGAGCACGCTGGCCTATGGTTGGGTGGAACGTTGCAGCGACGTAGCTGGTTGCGGGATTCTTCATCGAAAGATAAGTGCTGTTGACTGTTTCTTCTCTGCAATTTAATGTATTGTATAATGAATTATGATGAACATGTTTTATGCTGGAAATGTATATGTGTTGCTTCCGCTGAATGTTGATTCATTCTGCATCTGTTTATGCTTGTAAGTTTTAATTCCAGCATTGATTTCTATTGATTATGTTCATGGGGCTATTTGCCCGGTTATTGTGGTGTTCGTCACGTCCTCTTCGTCGGTCTGAGGGATGGGGACGTGACAAGGATGACAAGCTCACAGATGGGTACGAGAAGAATGAGGATCTTGGTATCCAGTGACCCTAGATGGATACATAGAATAATAGTAGCATCGGAAGCTACGTGTCACTCCAGTACATAATGTTTCAGTGCATAGAGTATGAAAGACATAGGGAGAATGATGCTCCGCTTCAGAGGGAGTGACTGCAGAACATCCTAAGGTTCAACATGGTATGATAGGATGGACAGATTACTGATGACTCTAGGCTTTACTGAGAGTAAAGAGGATTCCAACCTTTACTTCAAGGTTGAAGGCAGAATAGCAGTGATACTCCTGTTATTTGTGGATGATTTGTTCCTGATAGAAAAGAGGAACTCATTAAAGTTGCAAGAAGGAGAGTTGCTTCTGAGTTCGAGATGAAGGACTTGGATATGATGCACTACTTTATAGGCATGGAGGTGTGGAAAAATGCGGATGGAATATCCCTGGGACAAGGGAAGTCTGCAGTAGAGATCCTGAAGAGGTTCAGGATGATGGACTACAAGGCCATGACCACACCTATGGCATCAAACTTGAAGCTACTTAGTGTTGCTTTATCAGATTTGGTTGATGCCACAATGTATCATCAAATGATTTGTTCATTGATGTACCTGATGAAAAAAAGACCATATATTTGCTTTACTATGAACACATTGATACATGTTCACCTGATGGTTGCAAAGCATGCAGTGAGGTACCTGAAGGGTACAGTTGAGCATGGGCTCAAGTATGATATGAATCTAAATATTAACCTGGATGGTTATGTGGATTGGATTGGGTAGGCAGTGCCATTGATAGGAAGAGCACTTCTTGGTGTAGCAGGAAGCAGTCATTCATGGCACTGAGTACAGCCAAGGAAAAATATGTTGCCACTTGTTATTTGAGAAGTAGTATGTTTCTTTTGAAAACTACTATTTGATTTGGTTGATCTGATTTGCATTTTTGTATGATGCAGAGAGTCGCAGTGAAGCTCCAGTATGTGATCCAGATCAAGATCTCTCGAAAGAGGGAGTTCTAGCATAGCCAATGAGACAGGTTGTCGGAGCATAAAATCCTGGTGAAGCTCGTAGGTGGCTCAGACGTAAACGATCCCGTACGTTGTCCTCAGATGTAATAGGTCTTGGCAAAGCTTGCAAGTTATACTTGGATGTAATCAACCCTGCTGTGATTCTATGCTATAAATGGCCAGAGTGAAGTTTGAGTACTTCAGGGAGAATCTTGTTGTTCTCCAGATCGAGGTTCCTTCTAAGGGGAATTGATGATTCTGTGAGCCCTTCTGACATGGTGATAGGATTGGTTCCTTCCATGATCAGATATAAGTGTAGAGCCATTCTGATATGACTGTGGGATTGGTTCCCACATGATCATATATAAGTGCAGAGCCATTCTGATATGACTGTGGGATTGGCTCCCACATGATCAGTTGTAAGTGCAGAGCCCTTCCATGGATGGTAGTATTTGTGTCCTACAATGCCACTGGTTGTAAGTGCTGAGCCCTTCCATGGATGGTAGTAGTTGTGTCCTACCATGCCACTGGTTGTAAGTTTTGGGCCCTTCCATAGATGATAGTAGGTGTGTCCTATCATTTTGATGGTTGTAAGTGTTAGGCCCTTCTACATATGATAGTAGGTGTGTCCTATAATGCTGGTAGTTGTAAGTGTTGGGCCTTTTCACATATGATAGTAGGTTTGTCCTATCATGATGGTGAATGTAAGTGCTAGGCCTTTCCAACATGGTTCTTGGATGTGTTCCTCCCATGGTCCGATGTAAGTGTTGGGCCTTTCTGACATGGTGGTAGATGTGTTCCTCCCATGGTCAGATGTAAGTGTTGGGCGGGCCTTTCTAACATGTGGTCAGATATAAGTGCTGAAAAAGACAAAGACCTACATGGAGGCTAGGCCTACAACCAGCATGGAAAAGGGTTGGCTCTGTAGAACTTCCTATGATGAGAAGAATTGAGAGATTGCACCATTTGACAGTGATGATCCAGCAATGATGATCCAGATTCGATGAAGATCCAGTGATGATCCAGACTCGATGAAGATCCAGTGTTGATACAGATTCGATGGAGATCCAGTGATGATCCAGACTCGATGAAGATCTAGTGATGATCCAGACTTGGTGAAGATCCATTGATGATCCAGACTTGATGAAAATGACTTGATAATGATCCAGATGATACAGAGAAGAAGACTTGTGCTGATAAATTGTGTCAAGAGAATACCTTCCTAGTTAAGAGGGAGTGTTGATGTATTTGTAACTTTGAAATGTATTCACTTGTATATCTTATGTATTGTACCCCGATGTTTCTGAGAAGTAGCTGTAATTAATTGAATTATGTCATGCCTTGTTGTTCCGATCGGGAGATTCAATAATGTAAACAAGTCATGTAAAGTCATAGAGTATAACCCTCCTTATTGATCAAGGGTTAAAGTCCCCGCAATTGTGGGGAACTAGGGTTATTAGACTCTCCTAGAGAAGTCGGCCCTAGGTGAGTTAATGTAAGTCGGGTCATTAGTACCCTAGTTGTGGTTACTCGATCTTACATAACTGAGTTAGGATTACTCGAGCCTACATAACAAAGTCAAATATTAAGTGAACGAAAGAATATAAATAGAGATAGAGAGTGAGACTCTCTATTTATCACAACACACACTCACTCACTGGGGCGCATGAGTGAGAGAGGAGATGCTCTCTCAAGTGAGAGAGAGAGAACAGTTGTGGATATCATCTTTTCTGTATTTGGGTTTTACTGCTGCCATTGGTGCTCATTCTATCTCTGAGAAAGTTGCGGGGTTTTCTCCTTTGTGGTTTCCCCGAGGAAAATTCCTTGTGTCTCTTGTCTCTTGTGATTTTTGTTGTGCATGTTATTCTCTCAGATAAGATCCTAAGATCATATTGCTTAAATGATAAAAATCTAACACTATGTTCTTAGTGTGTTTGTTATTGTGATATTATTGTCAATGCATTGATCATCGTTATTGTTAGCAACATCAAATTGTCTCTTATCACAATCTTGGTCAAGACCATCTTTCTCCTTGTCAAATATTTCAATGTCATTTTCTTCATTACTAGGGTATGTTATATCTTTGTCTTACATATTATCTTGATTGATGCCATTACTTTCATCGAGGATGACATAATGGTCTACTATATCTTCATCTTTTACATCATCTTGGGTGACTTGTTCTAAGCTATTTTCACATCCATCTTCATCTATGTCAAAGGCTTTTCTCAAGGAGATTCATGAACTCTTCACTATAAGATACCATGGATGTTATAAGGAGGATTTTTTTCTTCTATGTCTAAATATAATAATAAATTATTATTATATTTAATAATAATGGGTAATTTTTTATAATAATGTTATTATGATTAATAATATTTAATATTATTAATATTATTAAAATAATGATTTTTTTAATAATCATATTGTTCACTATCATTGGAAAAAATTATTTGTGGGGGTCGCCAAACAACGGGGAGCTGCGTAGAGACTGGAGCAACAAGCAGCAAGCGCTCGTGGTGTTTTGGTGTTTAGAGAGCAGGGAGTTCAAGAGGAAGGATTGAGCAGGAGGTCAGAGCTGGAGGGAGAGCAGAGGTGTAGGAGGGTCGGTGCTAAGTGTGAGTAAAGGCGCGAAGCAGGAGGGAGCGCTGAGCGAGAGGAGGAAGAGGAAGGCGCAGAGATAGAATGTAGGACGAGGAATTTCTGAAGGAGGCAGTGCAAGGAATGATGCAAGAAGAGAGGCAGCAGCGACGAGGAAGGTGGAGGACAGCGGTTGTGGAGGTGGACTGGAGGGGGGACAAGAAAGGCACGCAGCAGGAGGGCACGTGCAGGAGATAGGGAAGGCTGTGAAGGCACGCAACAGGAGAGTGCGAGAGGGAGGTGTGGTCGCTGATGGAGAGGAAGGAGATAGTGTAGAAGAGGAAAGGCGATGGTGGGGCATAGGAAGAAGGTGGACGAGGGCAGGGTGGAGAACAAGTGGGAGGGTTATGGATGAAAGAGCAGTGATTGGGCACGAAAAATGGCGAGGGAGGATGATGTGTGGTATATGTAGTGGATGAAGTGGGGGGACGCGATGTGAAGAGTGAAGAATGGAGCAGGTAGGAGGTGGGGAGGAGATGAATGGAGTTGTGGAAGGTGAGAAAGGTGGTAGAAGAGTGGAATGAAGAGTCGAACCGAAGCTCTGAGGGTAGGAGCGAAAGATCTGATGCCAAATATTACACCGTATCCGAGTGTGAGGGAGAATCAGTATCCAGATAGTAAGGGGAAGATGCTCCATCTTCAATAATTATAAATATTGATAAAATATGGTTGATTGCAATGAATGTTGAGCCTAGCTTATATAGGCTTCATAGTGACTATTTACGAATGGTCACATTTATTCAAATATCCTAATTTACTATTTAAATAAAGTAATTAAATATTCATAAAAATAATATACAATCTCATCCAAACATTAATTGTCAGCATTTCCCTTACAAGTAAATCAAGTCAAAATCTAGTAAAACAAAGTTTTCATGTATAATATTTTCTATTAAGGAATGAAACCTAAATTCATATCCAAATGAAATGCACAAAACAAGTATAACATGATGTTTAGAAATAAAGGTTTAATCAATAGAAATTTAATAGTTAAATTATAATTTGAATAATAGTATTGTACGCTTGTAAGGTATGTAGGTGTACAGGTAATGCATACATAGATTATGTGTACACTAGCGATAAGAATTCAATGCCTCTAATGCATAGTTCCTATATGATCACACCTAAGAATGCAAGACAATAATTCAGTAATCCACATGAGTAATCTCACTAACTAGTTCACATTAATATGATACGAATTAGGCAAAGTAATGATATTATCACTTATAAGTAAATCAAGAGTTTTAACACACACAAGTAATCAATATATTATAGATAACTTCCACAACATCCTCAACTACCTACTTCCTCATTCTAATTCACAATTATCTTCCAC
>LPNX010359531.1:258990-271590 GCA_001517045.1 Pseudotsuga menziesii | reverse complement strand
TAATATTATTTTATATTTCCAATATGGAATTGTTTTCCATTGGTTGATTATTCAACTGAGTAATCATTGTGGGTTAAAATGCGAATCATGTGGGTTTAGAAGTCTTTGTGTGCTTCATATAAGTGGCACATGTTGTGGGTAGTAGGAGGGAGCAACTAGAGGGGATGAAAATCCTAGAGTTTGGCCATTATAATAAGGTTCTAGGTAATTCGGTCCATGAACATGAGGAATGGGTATGGTAGATGTGTATGAAGGTGTAGCTCCCCACTGTGCATGAAACTTTAGTGGCATACCTAGGTTGGGAAACACTAGGGGTTGTTACAAAAGTGAGGTGGCATCGAAGGAGAGGTCGTGTACAGGTGGGGGTGCTGGGTGATTGATTCAATGACTCCATCAATAGGATGGTATGCCCCCAATGTATCACGCTGTGAGGATCCAACATGAGGAGCATCAGGTATGATGGTGTAAAGGTAACCTGATAAGGCATAAATAAGGTCAAAATATTGTGCTTTGATGATTTCTTCTACCTCAATTTGTGGGAACTCGGATGAAAAATCCTTGGTGATAGGAGAAATTAAGGTTTTAAGCAACCAATCAAAGAAAATTTTGACATCTAACTGTATTTTGCACAAACTACGATGATGACGCCACTCGTGGACGTGATACATGATATGGGTAGCAATGTTCTATCTATAGGATAATATGATTTACATTCCCTCATCGTAATAGACGGGTAACTGGAAGTAATGGAGGAACATCAAGGCTAAAGAGGAAAAATTAGGATAAGTGGCATGGGGAAACTCAATGTACCATTTGGATGCAACACTAGTGAGTGTGCGCCGGAATATCCATAATCAGATAGAGTCATCCACTGTGATGTTAGAGGAAAACCATAAGTGGAAGGACATAATATGGTTCTAAGGGTATTCTTCTGCCTTTCCTTCAAACTTAGGGATGTCAAAAGGGATTTTGGTAGGCATGGATGCCACAACGAGTCATGACAGAAGGGGTCATTCATTGACCGTGTCAGATCGAGCAGGATGAGACTAGCCATGAATGGAAGACTAAGACTTGGACTAGTTCTAGGAGGGTGTTACACCATATCAGGGGGTAAGGGAGAATCTATATCTGGATACTAAGGGAGAAGATGCTCCATATTCAATAATTATAAATATTGATAAACTATGAATGGTTGATTACAGTGAATGTTGGGCCTAGCTTATATAGGCCTCGTAGTGACTATTTATGAATGGTCACATCTATTCAAATATCCTAATTTACTATTTAAATAAAGTAATTAAATATTCATAACATTGCCTTCCCGTTAAGGAAATATTTGTCCTCAAAGCTGAGTTTTGATGATGTTTCCCTTTATCCTGGCTCTCTGTCGAACTGATGATTTGAGACATGGGATTTTGATTACGACCAATGGTTCATTTTGATGATTTTACCTTGGAATTTTCATTAAGTATAAACTTAGGGAAGTTTTTTTTACATTTTTTCCATTTGTGTGATTGTTTGTTTTAAATATTTTTGTGTTTTCGTTCCTGGCATATTTTGTGCCAGTTCCCTTGAATAGTTTCTTTGTGCTTATAATGCTCGCAAGAACACCATTTTGATCTTGTGTCTGATAGATATTATAGTTATTTTCATTGATGTTCTTTATAGCAGTCCATGTGATGACCTATGTTCTTTGTGTGTTTGTTATTGTGATATTATTGTGAATGCATTGATCATCATTATTGTTAGCAACATCTAATTGTCTCTTATCACAATTTAGGTCAGGATCATCTTTCTCCTTGTCAAATATTTTGTTGTCATTTTCGTCATTACTAGGGCATGTTATATCTTTGTCTTGCATATTATCTTGATTTATTCCATTACTCTCATTGGGGATGACATAACAGTCTATTGTATATTCATCTTTTACATCAGTTTGGGTGACTTGTTCTAAGCTATTTTCACATCCATCTTCATCTATGTGGAGAAGTAATGAAATGGTGCAAAAGAGGAAGGGAAATGGTGGGGCATAGGAAGATGGTGGACAAGTACGGGGTGGAGAACAAGTGGGAGGGATATGGATGAAGGAGAAGTGATTGGGTGTGAACAATGGTGAGGGAGGATGATGGGTGGTGTGAGTGTAGTGGATGAAGTGAGGGAACGCAACAAGAAGAGTGAAGAATGGAGTAGGTAAGAGGTGGGGAGGAGATGAATGGAGCTACAGAAGGTGAGAAGGGTGGTAGAAGAGTGGAATGAGGAGCCGAACCCGAGCTCTAAGGGGAGGAGCGAAAACTCTGATACCAAATTTTACACCATATCCGAGTGTAAGGGAGAATTTGTATCCGGATACTAAGGGGGAATATGCTCCATCTTCCATAAATATAAATGTTGATAAAAATGGGTGAATACAATGAATGTTGGGCTTATATTATATAGGCCTCATAGTGACTATTTACGAAAGGTCACATCTATTCAAATATCCTAATTTACTATTTAAATAATGTAATTAAATATTCATAACAATAATATACAATCTCATCCAAACATTAATTGTCGGCATTTCCCTTACAAATAAATCAAATCAAAATCTTAACAAAGTTTTCACGGATCATATTTTATATTAAGGAATGAAACCTAAATTCATATCCAAATGAAATGCACAAAACAAGTATAACATGATGTTTAGAAATAAAGGTTTAATCAATAGAAATTTAATGGTTAATTTATAATTTGAATAATAGTAGTGTACGCTTGCAAGGTATGTAGGTGTATAGGTAATGCATCCATAGATTATGTGTATACTAGCGATAAGAAGTCAATGTCTCTAATGCGTAGCTCCTATATGATGACACCTGAGAATGCAAGACAATAATTCAGTAATCCACATCAATAATCTCACTAAATAGTTCACATTAATATGATACAAATTAGGCAATGTAATGATATTATCACTTATAAGTAAATCAAGAGTTTTAACACACACAAGTAATCAATATATTATAGATAACTTTCACAACATCCTTAACTACCTACTTCCACATTCTAATTCACAATTATCTTCCACATCCTATCCTTCCTCTACTAAAATTTCCTAGAGCGTAAACTATATTGAGGCTAGCCCTAGATAAAACACATAAGCGGAAGTGTCAACTATATCAACCAAGCTTCCCTTGTGGGAAACTAATAGTCGTCATCACATGTCTTAGGGAGTGTGACTTATCACATTCCTCTCACAACTCCAGGGTTTGGAGGGTAAACTATGGTTAATTCCTCCACACACCACCCCCTCTAATAGAACAAGGTTCAACACCCTTCATAGGCATTCTAATTTGTTATTGTTGCTCTCAGAATTAGGTGATCAAATAATTAGTTTGGGCTACTATGATTCTTGTAAAATATACATATTTCCACACATCACATCAATGTATCGAACCAATTAATAAATCATGAATTAATGCTTCATAGCATACCATTTCTGCTTCATTTTTTATGACATCAATTTCACTTTAGTGCGATATTTATTTGTCTAGATCACTTATCCCATTTATCATTTAGGTTAGTTTATCAAACACGAGATCATGCATAACCAAATAATTGTGTATATGTGATTATTATGTTGCTAACCAAATTATGAACAATGAAAAACAAGCTTGTCTACGAACCATGCACCCGATACCTTATCGATTGATTTCTCTATTTAATTTAAATTGATATCCACGTACCCACAACATTTAATTTTAATTTGCATGTTGTAATTAAATCACATAACAACCATCATTAATAACCTAAACATAAACTTATACATATAAATTTTGCAATACAAGTAGGTCCATATGCTCATGTAATACAATGGCATCACTATAACCGAGTTCCACACATAATAAGCAAAGAAATAAAAAAAAATAGGTCATAATGTACAGTTTAGTTAGCGAATTCAAAATGGGGCATTACAATCATGGATTGACATTAGGATTCAAGTTTTGAAGTCTTATCAATCTGACAAATTGCTACATCTACGTTGCAAAAACAAGTGAGCATGAGCCACATGTGATCCACATCCATAACCGAATACATTTGTATAGTTGGAGTTGTATCCAAGAGACAAAGATAGAGCAATTTTCTATATTAGCATCCAGGTTTGTGGTCATCCTAAAACCACTTAGTTTATGGTCATCCAAAACCACCCATTTAGTAGAATATATAAGCATCTACTAATTAGGTTTGTGGTCATCGTAAACCACCATGTACCATTGGTTTGTGGCAATCCAAAACCACCCATTTAGTAGAAGATACCAACTTCTACTAACCAAGTTTGTGGTCATCCTAAACCAGTATCTACACTTAGTTTGTAGTCATCCAAAACCACCTATTTAGATTTCTATATATCAAATGTTGAAAGGATTAAAGTGCAAATTTCTTAATATAATTAAAATTAAAACTTCAAGACTCTATGACTTACAAATATATAAAAATTTAATTTCTTTTAACTATTGTAAAAATGATGTTTTCATATATAGTTTTGAGGGTTAGTTCAAGTAATTAAAAGATATGAAATATCTTTCTTTAAATAAAAGGATATCATCACAATTCTTTTTATGATCTTATGAGTATTAGAATGTTGCATTAAATGTGATATATGGTGATGGGAACATTACCTTATTTATAATAGTTTCTATCTTAACGAGTTGAAAGAAAAAAGAATTAATATTGCCAAAAATTGGGCCCTCTAGAACCCTAAAACTTTGTGGGCCAAAAGGATTTTTTATCTTTGCAAGTTTATGCTCATGATCGGCTTCATGAACGGCACTAATCCCACCAGCGAGAGTCTTCTTCCATTTTATTAGCAAGGTCCTACCCAGCCCAGACAAATTCTTCCATTTATGTTAGGCAGGCATTCCTACCCATATTTTATGTCTTATCGATGGAGTTATGATGTAGCTTTATCTGAAAATCACTTTTTCTTAGAATGTCTTCCCCACACCCACATTAGATATTAGCTTCATAATCTTTACTCCAACATTGACCTCTTTAACCTTCTAATTCCTCAAAACTATGGTGAGTTAGGGACACTACTCTTTAATATTTTTGACAATAGAAATGATATTTTAAAACAAATCATTTTCTTTTAATGTCCAACAAATCAAATTTGGTCCCATTGAACGTTAAAAACCATCATCATCATTATAATTTTGTATAAGTAGTTTTATAATTTTGTTTTAAATTTAATACTTGGTAATGTGAACATTAACTTATTTATTTATATTATAATTTAGTTAGAATATATTATACTCTAATTTAAATTTTAAATTTGATATATAATGATGTGAACATTACTTATATTATAATTTTGTTATTATTGTATATATTATAATTTTGTTATTATTGTATATATATTATATTTAGATTTTTAAATTTGATATATAATGATGTGAAAATTGATTAAATTCTTCTCATAATAAATAAATATTTTATTTATGGGTAAAATAAATTTTAATTTTAATATTGGTCATAAATGTTTTTATATTATAATTTTATTTTTATTATATTTTTATTTTTGAATTTGATATGCAATGATGTGAATATTATTTATATTATAATTTTGTTATTATTCTATTTATATTATATTTTTATTTTTAAATGTGATGATGTGAATATTATTTGATTGTTTGATTGATGATATTTTTTATAAATAAATATTTTGTTTATGTTAAAATAATATTAAGAGAATTTAGGTGTTTTAGATGGATTTATGCTGGATTTATGTTGCCATATAATAATGTGAACATTATTTGATTGATGATATTTTTAATAATAAATAAATATTTTATTTGATGGTGATGGTTAATATTTATTAAGATTAACTTTGGTGTGTTTTAATATATAGGGACTCATCAAGATCATCATATCACTTAGATATTGAACCCAGTGGAAAACATAACAATCATTCTTCCCAACCACCCAAACTATTTTAATAAACTACTATCATTATCATACACAAAATTAACATAAATAACGTTATTTATTAATATTTATGTAACATTCCCAAAATTCCTCCGTGCAAAACTCTGAGAAAATGGGGTAAATTTTTCGCTTTTACTATAACCAACAAGTCAACTATGTTAGTATATTAAGATTCTATCATTTTCATCTATTCATATAATCAAACTATTCCACTAGTTGTTGACAAGAGGGTTATACCAATGACCATACTAGTACAAAAATAATGGTAAGAACTTTATACCTCAAATAAAAATCACATTTTGTTTACAATTAATAACCGTCAACTGCAATCACTCTAATACACTTCTACATGAGCAAATCTTATTTAAAATGGATATAATCGTTACATTAGTCGCTAGACTGTCCCTCAAACGGGATAGCTATTACACATTACCCCTTTCTCTTATTACCTTGATGTCTTTTGCAGTCTCGGGACACAGTTTTCTGCACCCACCACTTGTAGTCATGCAACTTCAACATACATATTAGAACAAGATAAATTGAATCCATATAACAAGGCTAATTGTTAAAGAACTAGTCAAACAGGTATGCTCATAACCACTTAAATTACTCTACACTGTCTTTTTAGAGCCATCCCATTGCCCTTCCATCAATGAGTTATAGATTTTGCATCCACCACTCAATATACATATTAGTTTTATAAAACATGTAAGTTGCATAATAGTTTCTATAAACAAAATTAAACATTATAGGTACTTCTTTAATGTTACTTAAGCTTAGGCGACTGAAAACATGTCTACGACTTTCCTCCCAACCGTAGGCTTATGTGACGTATGTTTGTCCGTCTAAATCCACCCCTGAGTTGGGCGACAAATCCACTAGGGTAGGGTTTCCAACAGAAGACTCTTTTAATCATGAGGTAGATCACACTCCTTGTTATTAACCCATTCATTCCATCAAACGATTTAGATATGTATTCATGTTTTTTCAAAACTTTAAGGTATAAACCCTTAAGCAAAATCCTTATGATAAACATAAGAAGGCATATATCATCTTAATTATGTTTTAATCGTTAATATATTAATATATTGCTAAGATAAAACATTGTCCTTGATGCCTCAAAAATATTAACTAATATTTCAAGGAATACTCTACAATAACTTTCTCCACAACTATAAAAATACTTCTTTAAAGAGTTGAAGTATTAATCAATAATTCAGTAATACTTACAATAACTCTTACAAATTATTAAAAGATATTTTTTTAAACAAATATTTAAAGTATTAATTAATAATTCACTA
The DNA here is from genome assembly GCA_001517045.1 of Pseudotsuga menziesii. Taxonomy (NCBI): domain Eukaryota; kingdom Viridiplantae; phylum Streptophyta; class Pinopsida; order Pinales; family Pinaceae; genus Pseudotsuga; species Pseudotsuga menziesii. The sequence continues at coordinate 264,328 of LPNX010359531.1, read as the reverse complement.
ATTAATTATCATAATTCTCACAAATTATTAAAAAATACTTCTTTAAACAAATAGTTAAAGTATTAACTAATAATTCACTAATTACTTACCATATCTCTCACAAATTGTCAAAAGATACTTTTTTAAACAAAAAAAAATACTTTTCTCATTATTAAAGGAATATACATATATATAAACCTGATATTTAATTGATTTTGGTTTTCTTTTTTCCCTTTTAATTACTAACTTAACTTTCAATATCAAAGCTAATTCTCTAGTTTCACGCTCACTCATGGTAAAACTAGACCTTTACATGTTGGAGAGTCTCATGAATAAAAGAATTGGTATTTTAAAAAAATACATAAATGTATTCCGGTTTGCAACCTCTCAATTTCAGAAATCACAGGGTTCAACAATCCAAGAGATCTAGCATCCATTATTAATTTATTTTTTAATAACAAAGCTAATTTTCCAGTTTTACCCACACGTACGGATTTGGAAATGGAATATAAAACCTACCTTTGACATTCTTGTTAATAAATGATTTTGGTAATTAAAATAATATAAATATATTGAGATTCACAACTTTTCCAATTAAGAATCGCACGCATCAAACAATTCAAAAGTGATAATAGATATTTTATAGAAATTTAAGTAACATATATTGAGAACGTTTCCAAAGTAAATCACATCCATCTAATATGTACTAGGATATATCTATTATTTAAATTAAATAAAGACTAAATTTGAAAGCGTTTCCATGGTTAATCGTATGCAAGAATATGCCAGAATAGATTTAATAGCAAATGATTCTGGAACATATTTAATATAAATATCCACACATATTAAATTGAAAACGTTTCGAGGTGAATCACATTTAACGAATATCCCATGATAGTTTTAATAAAATCAAATAACTTAGACTAAATTTGAAAGTGTTTCCATGGTTAATAGTATGCAACAATATGCTATAATAGATTTAATAGAAAATGATCCTGGAAATATCTATTATAAATATCAAAAACAGAGTAAATTGAAAACGTTCTCATATTTAGCAAATATCCAAGGATTCCAACCTTTACTTCAAGGTTGAAGGTGAAAGACGAGTGATGCTCCTGTTATCTGTCAATGACTTGTTCCTGATAGAAAAGAGGAACTCGTTAAAGTTGCAAGAAGGAGAGTTGCTTTCGAGTTCGAGATGAAGGACTTGGATATGATGCACCACTTTCTAGGCATGGAGGTGTGACAGAATGCAGATGGAATATCCCTAGGACAAGGGAAGTCTACAATAGAGATCCTGAAGAGGTTCAAGACGATGGACTGCAAGGCCATGACCACACCTATGGCATCGAACCTAAAGCTATTGAGTGTTGCTTTATCAGAGTCGGTTGATGCCACGATGTATCGTCAGATGATTTGTTCCTTGATGTACCTGACGAATACAAGACCATATATTTGCTTTACTATGAACACATTGAGACATGTTCACCTGATGGTTGCAAAGCATGCAGTGAGGTACCTGAAGGGTACAGTTGAGCATGGGCTCAAGTATGATACGAATCTAAAGATTAACCTGGATGGTTATGTGGATTCGGATTGGGCAGGCAGTGTCATTGATAGGAAGAGCACTTCTTGGTGTAGCAGGAAGCAGTCATGTGTGGCACTGAGTACAGCCGAGGAAAAATATGTTGCCACTTGCCATTTGGGAGGTAGTATGTTTCTTTTGAAAACTACTATTTGATTTGGTTGATCTGACTTGCATTTTTGTATGATGCAGAGAGTAGCAATGAAGCTCCAGTATGTGATCCAGATCAAGATCTCTCGAAAGAGGGATTTCTAGCATAGCCAATGAAACAGGTTGTCGGAGCATAAAATCCTGGTGAAGCTCGTAGGTGGCTCAGACGTTTACGGTCCCGTACGTTGTCCTCGGATGTAATAGGTCCTGGCAAAGCTTGTAGGTGATGTAATCATCCCTGATGTGATTCTATGCTATAAATGGCCAGAGTGAAGTTTGAGTACTTTAAGGAGAAGCTTGGTGTTCTCCAGATCGAGGTTCCTTCTAAGGAGAATTGATGATTCTGTGAGCCCTTCTGACATGGTGATAGGATCGGTTCCTTCCTTGATCAGATATAAGTGCAGAGTCATTCTGATATGACTGTGGGATTGGCTCCCACATGATCAGATATAAGTGTAGAGACATTCTGATATGACCGTGGGATTGGCTCCCACATGATCAGTTGTAAGTGCAAAGCCCTTCCATGGATGGTAGTAGTTGTGTCATACCATGCCACTGGTTGTAAGTGTTGAGCCCTTCCACGGATGGTAGTAGTTGTGTCCTATCATGCCACTGGTTGTAAGTTGTGGGCCCTTCCACAGATGATAGTAGGTGTGTCCTATCATGCTGATGGTTGTAAGTGCTGGGCCCTTCCACATATGATAGTAGGTGTGTCCTATAATGCTGATGGTTGTAAGTGTTGGGCCTTTTCACAGATGATAGTAGGTTTGTCCTATCATGATGGTGAATGTAAGTGCTAGGCCTTTCCGACATGGTTCTTGGACGTGTTCCTCCCATGGTCCGATGTAAGTGCTGGGCCTTTCTGACATGGTGGTGGATGTGTTCCTCCCATGGTCAGATGTGAGTGTTGGGCCTGCCTTTGTGGTGGATGTGTTCCTCCCATGGTCAGATGTAAGTGTTGGGCGGGCCTTTCTGACATGTGGTTAGATATAAGTGCTGAAGAAGACAAAGACCTACATGGAGGCTAGGCCTACAACCAGCATGGAAAAGGGTTGGCTCTGTAGAACTTCCTATGACGAGAAGAATTGAGAGATAGCACCATTTGACAGTGATGATATAGCAGTGATGATCCATATTCGATGAAGATCCAGTGATGATCCAGACTCGATGAAGATCCAATGATGATCCAGACTTGATGAAGATCTAGTGTCGATCCAGATCCCTTCCATGGATGGTAGTAGTTGTGTCCTACCATGCCACTAGTTGTAAGTGCTAAGCCCTTCCATGGATGGTAGTAGTTGTGTCCTACCATGCCACTGGTTGTAAGTGTTGGGCCCTTCCACAGATGATAGTAGGTGTGTCCTATCATGCTGATGGCTGTAAGTGCTAGGCCCTTCCACATATGATAGTAGGTGTGTCCTATAATGCTGATGGTTGTAAGTGTTGGGCCTTTTCACAGATGATAGTAGGTTTGTACTATCATGATGGTGAATGTAAGTGCTAGGCCTTTTCGACATGGTTATTGGACGTGTTCCTCCCATGGTCCGATGTAAGTGCTGGGCCTTTCTGACATGGTGGTGGATGTGTTCCTCCCATGGTCAGATGTGAGTGTTGGGCCTGCCTTTCTGATATGGTGGTGGATGTGTTCCTCCCATGGTCAAATGTGAGTGTTGGGCGGGCCTTTCTGACATGTGGTCAGATATAAGTGATGAAGAAGACAAAGACCTACATGGAGGCTAGGCCTACAACCAGCATGGAAAAGGGTTGGCTCTGTAGAACTTCCTATGACGAGAAGAATTGAGAGATAGCACCATTTGACAGTGATGATACAGCAGTGATGATCCAGATTCGATGAAGATTCAGTTATGATCCAGACTCGATGAAGATCCAATGATGATCCAGACTTGATGAAGATCTATTGTTGATCCAGATTCGATGGAGATCCAGTGATGATCCAGACTCGATGAAGATCCAGTGATGATCCAGACATGATGAAGATCAATTAATGATCCAGACATGATGAAAATGACTTGATGATGATCCAGATGATACAGAGAAGAAGACTTGTGCTGATAAATTTTGTCAAGAGAATACCTTCCTAGTTAAGAGGGAGTGTTGATGTATTTGTAACTTCAGAATGTATTCACTTGTATATCTTATGTATTGTACCCTGATGTTTATTCCGAGAAGTAATGTAATTGAGTTATGTCATGCCTTGCTATTCCGATCGGGAGATTCAATAATGTAAACAAGTCATGTAAAGTCATAGAGTATAACCATCCTTATTAATCAAGGGTTAAAGTCCCCGCAGTTGTGGGGAATTGGGGTTATTAGACTGTCCTAGAGAAGTCGGCCCTAGGTGAGTTAATGTAAGTCGGGTCATTAGTACCCTGGTTGTGGTTACTCGAGCCTACATAACTGAGTTAGGATTACTCGAGCCTACATAACAGAGTCAAATATTAAGTGAACGAAAGAATATAAATAGAGAGTGAGACTCTCTATTTATCACAACACACACTCACTCACTGGGGTGCATGAGTGAGAGAGGAGATGCTCTCTCAAGTGAGAGAGAGAGAGAACAGCTGTGGATGTCATCTTTTCTATATTTGGGTTTTACTACTGCCCTTGGTGCTCATTCTATCTCTGAGAAAGTTGCGGGGTTTTCTCCTTTGTAGTTTCCCCGAGGAAAATTCCTTGTGTCTCTTGTCTCTTGTGATCTTTGTTGTGCATGTTATTCTCTCAAATAAGATCCTAAGATCATATTGCTTAAATGATAAAAATCTATGTCAAAACCCCAAATTCTCACAAAAATTTAAAATTTTGAGATAACAATAAATGCTAAAACCTGCAGTTTACTATCAACTAATAGTTGGCATAAAAGAAACAGTTAAGTAATTAGTTTCACTAAATTCTAAATTAATAATTTAATAGTTTATTTTTCGTAACAAGAATAAAATCTTTTTGTGTGTTGTTTGCTTCAGTTTACTGATTAGTTCTTTTATGTCAAGTAGGTGGAATCTACTTTTGAAACCGGGGCTTACTTAGCAATCATGCTAACGCAGATGAATATTGTTTCTTACAGGTTTACAGGTATGATCGATCGAGTATAATTTAAAAGATATTTTAGTGTCAGCAGTATTTTATTTGCAATTTAAAAAGCTTAGTAAAATAAGTTGCTAAACTCTAGACAACTCCTGTAAGGTAAAACCATTTGGCTTTCATCAGTTTTTCAAGTAAACAAGTTCGGAAGTAACGACAGTACAACATGTTTGCGACTCTAAACATTAGAATCTTAGTTACAAGTATTTCTATTTTAGTCTAAGTAATTTGTAATATTTATAAACATTGTTATCATCAGTATTTATGCAATAGTATCTTATCTTGCCTGTGCAATTATTGACCCTTATTTTGTTTCTACAAGATAACTTACAGCCTGTTATGTTTTGGACAGTAAAAACCTTCGATTATGTAACTATAACCATCATGCGCTTCTATATGAGTGTAGAAATAATAGATCAATGCTATGTGCAATGATGCTAAGAAGAAGCACAGGAAATAGATCTTGCTACTAAGAATTCTCACAAGCATACACAGGAAAATAAGAGAGAAGAAAAGAGACTGTAT
>LPNX010359531.1:240684-258502 GCA_001517045.1 Pseudotsuga menziesii | reverse complement strand
TCAGAAATATTAACATATGGAACAGCAAGGACAAAGTCTTCAATGGCTCCATGAGGATATAGGGCTAGACTAGGAAAATTATGAGCAACTGGGGAAAACCGATAGGTGTAAAAATCTGAATGATGGATGGGCAGAATGAGATGTTCACAATCTTCAAGAAGGCTCTGAGTATTGATGCCAAGATCAAAGAAGGATATGCTGAAGCTCATGAGATCAAGTAAGGTAAGTGGTATAACACAAATAAGGCTTGGTGTGGCTAAGCAAACATCCTGGAAGTCACTGGGTTGCGCACCATCAATGAGAGAGGTATGCAAGAGGTGTAAGGAATCTGGCACATAGATCTCAGAATCTAAGATAGGAGATTGAGAGAATAATGAATGGGTTATAGGACCATAATCAATATCAATAGCAGCAACTTCATATGTTACTTCTTTTTCATCATTAGTATCACAAGAAGAAAAATCACCTTCAAGAGACACAGAAAAAGATGGCTCTTCAATATTTGCTTCTTCATTGAAGGAGGAAGCATTCGAATGAAAGAGGGCAGCAGAAACATGAACTGTATGAGAAACTTCTTCATCATGATCAACTTCATCAGAGAATGTAGAGGCCAAGAAATCTTGAGAGAGAGAACAAGAGGAGATGCTAGGTTCGCTCCATGCTTCATCTTCGATTTCTTGCAAACCAAAAGCTTTGTCCAAAATTTTCCAAAGCTCAAATGGAAATTCAGCAGAATATATGAGATGATATATATTTGGAGACACTCCCAAACACATAATTCCATAAGCTCTATCACAATTATTTAGTGAATCAATCTTCTCTTCATAAGACTCAGGTTCACTCAATGCACCAATGGAGACATCAAAGAGGCATTGCCTCTTCAAGTATGCACTCATCTTTGGCTTCCAATCAGCATAGTTGAAAGGAGATAGTAGAGGAACTTTTGAATCCATATTGAATTTGTTGATATGCTCTAAGAGATACTCTCTGCAACCTGCAAAACAAACTAGGAGAAAATCGTGTAAGCTAGACAAGCTCTTCTTCAAAGAGGGATAGGAGACTGGAAGCACTCCTCAACTTTGTAGAAATTGATCAACCTTGTAGCTCTGATACCATGTAGAAATAATAGATCAATGCTATGTGCAATGATGCTAAGAAGAAGCACAGGAAATAGATCTTGCTACTAAGAATTCTCACAAGCATACACAGGAAAATAAGAGAGAAGAAAAGAGACTGAATCACATGAATGAAGAGATGAATATTGGTGTGTATCCTTCCATTGAATAATTATGAATAATAGAGTACATAAATAGTACATCCTTCATGGGTAAGTCGAATTGTATGGAAACAACTCATAAAGCTCAAAAAGGCTGACTTACCAAAATATAGCAAACCCCCATAGGTGGATAAAGCACTTGCTAAATCTATCAAGGACCTCACGAGTTGGAAAAAGCATGAGTGAGTTGTCAAGGAGATGGAAGTAACATGCTAATCCTAGAAAATGGAGAAAAACTAATGGAGGATGGGTTGGAAACAAAAGCACCCAATTTCCTAGTTGACTAGCTTTTATCTTATCCATAGAAAAGCAGGATAAAGCAGAAAAAGCAGAAAAAAGCAGAATCTGCTATACGGTCCTGCATACTAATTCTAGATGAACCCAGAATCAGAAATAACTCATTCCTAGGATATAGATGGCATGCATTGACTTTAAGGTGCCACCTAATTAAGCTAGTGGGTGAATAATTAATCAAATAATGATTAATTATTTTATCCTAAGTTGTGAGTGGGTTTAATATATTCTAACAATGAGCTCATGGTTATCACTAGTTTATTTCCAAGTCTAACTCTGTGGTTCTAGTAACTTTTGGATTCAATAGGGTCATTCATATTCTAGTTATCAGGTTTACTTCTATAATTATCTTACTGTCCACTAGAAATTCTGAAGGAGAATTAAACCAAGTTGAGTTATACTCCAAGCTCTATCAAAGTATTGTTGCTTAAACTATGCAATAGAATTTCGTAATAATATTCTTACCTTCAATTTTGTACTACTTCAAAGCTTTGATACTATTTGAGTTATCAGTCCATATAAGTTTCATAGATATGCATAATCTATTTGTTCAGTAGACATTCTATCTATAAGTAGTTTGTTATTATCAACGTATCTTAATCTAGACTTTATATTCCTTTGCATTATTACAAGGTGATATTTATAAAGTTTACACTTGTAATATCGTTATTACAAAAGGTTTACTATGTATAAGCTATAGTTTTTTTTTTGTTATTAGAGAAACTATAGTTATTTAATATCTAGCAAACTCTCTTATATCTATACTAAAGACTTGAACTTTGATCTCTATTTATACACAAGACATAAATTAATTGATTACTATCTTATCATAACCAATGTTTAAAGAATAGTGATGCAACTCTTTATATTGTTATTGTGATGTTATTATTTAACAATATAATGTTATTGGCAGAAAGGGTTTAATGCATAATCCAAATCGGGCTTTAAACTAATATTTATAAATGACACTATTAGTTTGGTCAACGTAACCCCCACGTTGATAAACTTGTCATTATGCTAACATAAGACATTGTGCAAATGATTAACGATTTGGATTGTGAATTATTTGGGTTGACAATAAGGTTTACTCCATGCTTCAATAATCAAATAATTGGAGTATTGTTTCCACGCAAGAACTATAGGACACGACCCTCGCTACATGGATAAATTTGTTTGCTACGTGGTTGATTTCTGTCTGCCCCTGAAAAATATATATATTGCTACGAAATGCTAACCAATATCATTTATGTCCCGCAGTTTACACTGGCTCTAGGGTTGCTTGGCTTGTCTCCCATGGAAACCGTCATTTCTCCTGGTTGCAGTTGCCTTGTGCCTTGACTACGTGTTGCTTCTGTCCTCCAATTTGAGGTTTTTGAATGCCATTTGTAGTGGCTGGTTCTTTCTATGCAACAAGTGGAGTTGTCTTTTTGCTACCCTTGGCTCGCTGCCTATGAAACATTTCATCCATTGCCTGCGTAGCTTAATGGCAACTTTGTTTTCCTTCTCTTGTTCTCATGGCTCGCCATTGTATGAGATTCTTGAGGGTTGTTTGGGTTTTCAACTGCACCACCTGTAGGTGACAGTGTTTCGTGAAGCTGTTCGTTGTTCTCCCATTGACAGGTGATTAACATACTTTGAAAAATTCTTTTACTTACTGCGTGTATATAAAGATTGTTTTCATGCTTTAACAAGTAATTTGTTTCGCTGACAGTGGTTTGATGCTTGCTACAAGTGCTCGCCATTGTGAAGCTTGAACAAAGAAGAAAAGACAGCCCCCTTGTAAAGGCCGTGACTCGTGGTTCAAACTCGGGTAAGCCCTGTGGTCCAAATGATGGATTTTCACTCTGCTAGTGTTAGGGTGGTGGTTGGACTCGCCCAACGTTTTGAAACCCTTTCTTGTCTCGTCACGAGTTATGTTATTGTTTTTAATGTTTTTACATGCTATTGTTAAAATACTTAAATCAAACCCTTGTTAGGGTAGACTTAATTTGTATTGTGCACTGTACTTAGTCGAAGCTTTGCCTTTACATTCGAATTTAAGTTTGTAAATTTTGTAATGGCAGTACAGTTGTAAACTCGTTTTGGTTGACGAGAGTTTATACTATACTCTGTGTAATTCTAGGGTTTTTACCCTTCCTGAATATAATGAAGTTTTAAACTCAACTGAGTACCTTGTAAGGGTTTTATAATTAAAATTTTAAGGCTGATACTTACAGCCGTAACTTAAAATCTTACTTGTTTCAATTGAAGTTATGGATTAGGGTTTGTCCTGTAAAACCCTTGTTTTGATTTATACTATTCTTGTTATAATAATTATACTATTTTTCTATTTTATTCTATTTGTCCTTAAAGGACTATGAGTAGATTATTAAACTCGTTATTAATGGTTACCTATTTGATGTAAATTTGGTTTAATATTTTGATACTTGTAATGTAATAGTTTTAAGGGTTTTAACCCTAACATTTATTTCCATAGTTGTATGCTCTTAGCAAAAGAAAAGCATTGTTTCTCTTCTGAAAACATTTATACAAGTTAATCAGTATTGTAATTTATTTATGTGCATAACATTTTTAGTTAATAGCTTTAAAACAACTACCCTATGTGTAACCTAGGTTACTGCAATATTTAAAAATACTTATAGATTACGCTCAAAATATGAGCTAGGGTTTATTCTCTTTTAACTTTGATAGAGTATTATTTCCTGTGTTATTATCTTGTACATTGATTACTATTACACAGTTTTCTTCAATTCGTTTTTATGAATTAATAGTTTATAAACATCACTGTTTAATGTTAATAATAATATTATTCGTATTTATAATATTAATATCTATGTATAATATCTCTTCCTAAGTTTATGTTGGTATTTATTGGTATATAAATAAGACTGAGAGTAGTCTATAACGATTGTGTTTATTTAATTAAATTGTTTCTATAGACTTACTGAAAGAATATAAGAACTTTCCTACCTGTCAATATTCTTTATATCTATACTGTCTGTATATGTATAAGGACAGTTTCTTATTAATGTTAACTTAGACCTAAGTTACTACTGTCCTTTATTTATTAAAGCTAAGAAAAGAATACTGTAATATTTATCATATTCTTAACTATAGTTCAGATAGATGCAGGAAAATTAGTTATTACTAAAGGAAAGAGATAAACTATCTGTATTATTTTTACATCTTTTCTTAACATAAATGATAACTTTCAACTGCTAATACTAGTTCTTCTACTTCAATATAAATGTACAGTTTATAAAAAACAGATGTGGTACAGACAAATGAGTTATATGCTTAAACATACTATTGTTAGTAAGTAAGATGGTTCTTGTTTCATCTCTGATATTTTTAGGTATTCAGTCCAGTTCTACCAATAACTTTACGAACAGATTACTAATCTTTCTGTAATAATAATAACTATCTACTGAAAGAAAACATTCAATACTCAGAAAAACATAAATATTCGATTCATTCATATTCCTATCATACTTTATTCAATTTAACACACTACATGTGCTAGAGTACGATCTGGATTACTCCAGATGGGGAAAAACACAGGTAGGATTTATCTTTCATCACAGTACAGATTCAGCCTTGAAAACAACTAAGAGATTTCAACTTTACAATTTACAACATAACATATAATCATTCATTATTTACTCACATACAGATATAAACTATAACACAAAAATTAAAAGATAATGAAACTTGTCTTTAAAGCTGGATGACAACAGCAATGGGAGGTCGTTCCTCCCTACCAACTCCTGGAGAGCGCTCAAGAAGCGACTTCTCAGGACCCTCGAGCCTGTTCTGGTCTCCTTGGCTGGAACTAGGTGGAGCAAACAACAAAGTACTAGTCCTGAGACTCAATACCAACTCTGCATACTGTAGTAAGACCTTTCGGCTGCAAAGTTGTACTAGATCACCTTCCTGTAGTTTACCCCTCAACACTTTCCTCAAAATTTTCCTTTTCCCAATGAATTCCTTGAAGTGCATTCACCTGAATGATTCTTCTCCTGGAATGAGCAGCCACAACTCTCTACATTGGGTTCTTTTATTAACATTGCCTAGGTTTTTTTGGGTTGGTTGTCATTAATTGAGCCACCTGCTCTGATCCCACTTTCTTGGGGGATCATGACCCCAAATGTAGGGAGGTTTCCACCTATAACATAGGAAGTGTTTGAGGATGCTGCCACTTGTCTTTTTGCTCTCCACCTAGTCTCCTCCACCAACCAATAACACTCTTTTCAATAGCTCTCCCAAGCTGTTGTCTTCACTTTTATTTATTTAAAATTAAATATTTATAATTACATTCCACATCCTTGACTTTGCCGCAGTCATCAGTTTCCACTTAGCATTAAATTTAACATAATGTCTTGGAATAAAATCAAAATAAAATAACATTATTTTACAAAATTTGGGGCATGTGACATACACACCCCCTTAGAATATAACATCGTCCTCGATGTTATTTATTCTTCGTCCTTCGAAGTCCCCTGGAACAGAATTGGATATGCATCTCGCATTTTACTTTCCAATTCCCAGGTGGCTTTCTCTGGACTAAGGTGCTTCCATTACACCTTCACCTGTCCATTGGTGCGGTTCCGAAGTGTAATTTCCCTCCTCCCAAGCATACAGTCTGGTTCCACCAGAAATTCTCCTTCTGGTTCCACCTGTACAACATTCCAATTAACAACATGAGTAGCATCATGAAAATATTTCATTAAAATGAAAATGTGAAAAACATTATGTACTCTTAAGTTAGGTGGTAATGATAATTAATAAGTTACTTGACCAATCCTAGATAGAATTTCAAATGGGCCACAGTAACGAGGTGCCAATTTTGCACAACTCCCCAGTCTTAGAGAGCTCTTTTTGGGCCTTACCTTGATGAACACATGTTCACCTACCTGAAACTCCTTTGGAGTTCTTTTCAAGTCGGCTTGACTTTTTTGCCAATCCTGTGCCACTTTCAAATTTTCCTGCACTTGTTTCACAATTTCTTCCATTTCTTTCAACAATTCTGGACCTAATACCAATATATCTACTGGATTACTCCAAGAGATAGGAGTATTACATTTTCGTCCGTATAAAATTTCAAATGGACTAAATCTAGCTCATGTCTGATAATTATTATTATACGCAAATTCTACTAGATGTAAATAGTCCTCCCACTTACCTGGCCGATCTTTCACATACATTCTCAATAAATCTTCCAGTACCTAGTTTACCCTTTCAGTTTGTCCATCTGTTTAAGGATGGAAAGAAGTACTGAAATTCAATGTTGTATTTAATCCTTCAAACAAGGACTTCCAAAAGTTTCCTGTAAACTTAGGATCTCTGTCTGAGATTATGACTTTTGGTACTCCATGTAATCGAAAAATCTGCTTTAGAAAAATATCATCTATATTGGCAGCCTTGTAAGTAGTTTTAACAGGTATAAAATGAGTTGCCTTGCTTAACTTATCAACCACTACCATAATAGAATCATTCTAATTTTGATTTCTAGGCAGTCCAGTAATAAAATCTAGACTAATCACTTCCCATTTCCAGCTAGGGATAGGTAAAGGTTGTAGCAAACCAGTTGAGTGTTGGTGTTCGGTTTTTACCTGTTGACATTCTAAACACCTTGCAATATATTTAGCTACCTTAGTTTTCATATTTGGCCAAAAATACTCTTTTCTTAGCATGGTTATAGTCTTTTGATAACCTGGATGACCTGAATATGGTGTTTTATAGATTTCATCTAGAATTAACAGCTTGACCTTAGCTACGTTAGGTACATACAGTTTATCTTTATACAGTAAAAATTATTTTCCATTTAAATTGTAACATTGTAAGTTTTTTGTGGGGTTTTCCTTAGCTTTAGCTAGCAAATTCTGATAAATTTCATCTTGTTTTACTCCTTCTTTAAACTGTTCATCTAAGTCTGAAACATAAGTGCTGATTGTTGTTGCAAAATTCATCCTTGCATTCCTACTTAATGCATCAACAACTTTATTTTCTTTACCTTTTATATGCTGGATTTCAAAATCATACTCGCTTAAGAAAGCTAACCACCTAGCTTGTCTAGCATTTAAATTAGGTTGATCTAAAAGATATTTCAATACATCTTTAAAGCGTGTATTACAGCTGCTAGTTCCAGATCATATGTTGAGTAATTATTTTCATGAATTTTTAACTTTCTGGACTCACAGGCAATAACATGCCCTTCTTGAGTTAGAACACCGCCTAAGCCTTCATCACAAGCATTAGTGCATACTACAAACTCTTTATTAGGATCTGTTATTCTTAAAATAGGTGCATTGGTTAATAAATTTTTTAACTTATTAAAGCTTTCTTCACATTTCTGGTTCCAGTCAAACTTCTTTCCTTTCTTTTGCAAGGAATTTATCGGATTTGCTATTCTCGAAAAGCCTTCAATGAACCTTCGGTAGTAACCGATAATGCCCATGAAAGATCTAACATCCGTCACATCTTTAGGAATCGGCCAATCTTCGATTTCCCGTATCTTTTCAGGATCTACAAAAATTCCTTCCTTAGTCACTATGTGACCTAAATACTGAATCTTATCCTTGAAGAAGTCACACTTACTAAACTTTGCGAAGAGTTGATGTTCTCGCAACTCTTGCAAAACAATTTTTAGATGTTCTTTATGTTCTTATTCAGTTTTTGAATAGATTAGAATGTCACCGATAAACACAACCACAAACTTATCTAAATACTTATGCATTATGGTGTTCATTAAACACATGAAGACATCTGGGGCGTTAGTAAGCCCGAATGGTATTACGACAAATTCGTAATGACCATATCTTGTTCTAAAGGTTGTCTTGAAGATGTATTCATCTTTAATCCTTACTTAATGATATCCAAACCTTAAATCTATTTTTGAAAACACTGTGGCTCCACGTAGTTGATCAAACAGATCATCTATGTGGGGCAACGGATATCAATTTTTGATAGTCATCTTGTTTAGCTGATGGTAGTCTATGCATAATCGCATAGTTATGTTTTTCTTCTTAATGAGGATGACAAGTGCCCCCCAAGGAGACACACTTGGTCAAATATACTTTTTATCAATTAACTCTTTTAATTGCGATTTTAACTCATTAAGTTCCAATATGTTCATTCGATAAGGGGCCTTTAAGCTAGGTACTGCACCCGGTACCAGCTCAATGATGAAATCCAATTCCCTTTTCGGAGGTAATCCTGGAATTTCTTCTAGGAATACATCAACATATTCTTTTAAAACTGGGATGTCTTCTACTTTTAACTTATCTGTTTGAATTTTACTTTCCTCGTCTGTAATTGTTACTGCGTAAGCTTTACATCCTTTTCCAACAACTCTTTTAAGTTGTAAAGCAGAAATCTACCTTACCGTAGTTTTTCTAGGAATACCCTTAACATTTACTGGTTGTTCATCACTTTTTAAGCATGTGAAAGTTTTATCATAACAGTTTAAGATTACTCTATGTTGTTCTAACTAGTCCATACCAATCAGTAAATCATAAGAGCCAGGTGGTAAAACATTAAGTTTAACAACAGTTTCAAATTTATCCATAAGTAAAACACATTCTTTCACAAAACAAGTTACTTTTCTTTTAGCCCCAGTGGCTAACTGAACTAACCATGAATTCTCAAACTTATCGATAGATAACTTACATTTTTCGACTATCTGAGGTGCAATATAACTGAGACTAGCTCCTGGATCAATTAAAATAGTTACAGGGGTCTGATTAATCATAACTTCTACTTCCACCATGGAAGTCTGATATTCAGCTTGTCAATTCTCCAAGGCTGCATTGATTCTAGGCATGCTCCTTGATAGTTCCCCAACGGTCATCTCCTCCTGTATAGTATGAATGTTGCTAACAGTCTTCTTCCAGTTTGGACAGACCAAAGCGTAGTGTGGGCCATTACATTCCCAGCACTTGACAGGATTTTTACGCTCAAAACTCTTGGTAAAGTTTCCATGATTATTTGCAGTTTTCTTACCCGTAAAATTGTTCTGATTTTTGGGTGTACTATTCCTATTTTCTTGGAAATTCTTGTTATTAGAATAGATTTTGGTTTTTTTATTCTTAAAATTTCTGTTAGGCACAAAATCCTCCTTCTTAGATTCAGACTGATTATTATTTTTCTTAGCCTTCCAGTTGCCCAAGCTTTCTTTCTTTCGATTCTGCTCAAAACAAAAGTTAGCCTTCCTCATAGCTTCCTCCAAAGCCTTTGGGTTATCATATTCAATTCTATCTTTTATATGATACGGTAGACAGCAATTGAATCGCTGTACTTTTGGTTTCTCATCTAAAAGGTAGGGTACATACCTAAGTAGACTTAAGAACTTGCTGTTCAGATCCTTCATTGTCTTGGAACCTAACTTCAGTTCATAAAACTCCTTAGCTCTTTCCTCGTAATAATGCTCAGACAGGAATCTATTTTTAAAATACCGCTTAAAGGTACTCTAGTTAACTTCTTTCTCTTGTATACCCTTAACTCTCTTCAAGTCCTGCCACCAAATATCAGCCTTTCCTGAAAGGTTATATATAGCCATCCTAGCCTTTAACTAGTTAGAATAATTATATATTTGGAAGTACCTCTTCATCCCAGACAACCAGGACTCAACTTCCTCCCCCTTCTCAATCTCTCCATTAAAAGTTGGTGGTTTTATCTTTTTGAATTCCCTAGAAATTTCCTCATAAGGTTTGTATTTCCTCTTCTTGGTGTATAGATTATCATCACTACTGTCACTAGTAGTATGATAATTTTGTCATTCACCAAACACTTCAGACGACGAACTACTTTCAGTTTTTGTATGCTTCATCTTTTTAGATTTTCTTTGATGACTAGTATATTCAAATGCTGATCTTCTACCCCTACCCTCAGTTTGAAACTTTTCCATTAGGATCTAATTCAACTCTTCTTGAGCCCTCAGAATCCTTTCATTCTCTCTCTTTATAGACTCTATTTCAGTTTTCAAATCTTTTACAGTCTGTAACAACTCTGAGGAATTTGTAGTTAAATCCTCTGGTATATGATCTCTGGGTAAATTTCCTGTTTCTGTAGCTGGAGACTCTTCATGTGCATACTCTTCCAACCTTTCCATACCTGCCTGTTAAACTTCAGAAAAAGACAATTCTCTGTTGGATAACATTTTAAAAATAAAATACGTTAGCAATAATAATTTAATTTACTGTTTTATGAAAGCTAGTTGGGCTACATCAAGGCCTAGTGTTTGAACCTTGTGCTCTGATACCACATGTCAAAACCCCCAATTTTCACAAAAAATTAAAATTTTGAGATAACAATAAATGCTAAAACCTGTAGTTTAATATCAGCTAAAAGTTAGCATAAAATAAACAGTTAAGTAATTAGTTTCACTAAATTCTAAATTAATAATTTAACAGTTTATTTTTCGTAACAAGAATAAAATCTTTTTGTGTGTTGCTTGCTTCAGTTTACTAATTAGTTCGTTTATGTCAAGTAGGTGGAATCTACTTTTGAATCCGGGGGCTTACTTAGCAATCGTTCTAACGCAGATGAATACTGTTTCTTACAGGTTTGCAGGTATGATCGATCAAGTATATTTTAAAATATCTTTTAGTGTCAGCAGTATTTTATTTGCAATTTAAAAAGCTTAGTAAAATAAGCTGCTAAACTCTAGACAGCTCCTGTAAGATAAAACCATTTGGCTTTCATCAGTTTTTCAAGTAAACAAGTTCGGAAGTAAGTAATGACAGTACAACATGTTTGCGACTCTAAACATTACAATCTTAGTTACAAGTATTTCTATTTTAGTCTAAGTAATTTGTAATATTTATAAACATTGTTATTGTCAGTATTTATGCAATAGTATCTTATCTTGCCTGTGTAATTATTGACCCTTATTTTGTTTCTACGAGATAACTTACAGCCTGTTATCTTTTGGATAGTAAAAACCTTCAATTATGTAACTATAACCATCATGCCCTTCTATATGAGCTCATGGTTACCGCTAGTTTATTTCCAAGTCTAAATCTTTGGTTCTAGTAACTTTTGGATTCAATAGGGTCATTCCTATTCCAGTTATCAGGTTTACTTCTATAATTATCTTACTGTCCACTAGACATTCTTAAGGAGAATTAAACCAAGTTGACTTATACTCCAATCTCTATCAAAGTATTGTTGCTTAAACTATCCAATAGAATTTCGTAATAATATTCTTACCTTCAGTTTTGTACTACTTCAAAGCTTTGATACTATTTGAGTTATCAGTCCATATAAGTTTCATAGATATGCATAATCTATTTGTTCAGTAGACATTCTATCTATAAGTAGTTTGTTATTATCAACGTATCTTAATCTAGACTTTATATTCCTTTGCATTATTACAAGGTGATATTTATAAAGTTTACACTTGTAATATCGTTATTACAAAAGGTTTACTATGTATAAGCTATAGTTTTTTTTTTGTTATTAGAGAAACTATAGTTATTTAATATCTAGCAAACTCTCTTATATCTATACTAAAGACTTGAACTTTGATCTCTATTTATACACAAGACATAAATTAATTGATTACTATCTTATCATAACCAATGTTTAAAGAATAGTGATGCAACTCTTTATATTGTTATTGTGATGTTATTATATAACAATATAATGTTATTGGAAGAAAGGGTTTAATGCATAATCCAAATCAGGCTTTAAACTAAGATTTATAAATGACACTATTAGTTTGGTCAACATAACCCCCACATTGATAAACTTGTCATTATGCTAACATAAGACATTGTGCAAATGATTAACGATTTGGATTGTGAATTATTTGGGTTGACAATAAGATTTACTCCATGCTTCAATAATCAAATAATTGGAGTATTGTTTCCACGTCGGAACTATAGGACATGATCCTCACTGCATGGATAAATTTGTTTGCTACGTGGTTGATTTCTTTCCACGCCTGGAAAATATATATATTGTTACGGAACCCTAACCAATATTATTTTTGTCCCGCAGTTTACGCTGGCTCTAGGGTTGCTTGGCTTGTCTCCCATGTTAGCCATCGTTTCTCCTGGTTACAGTTGCCTTGTGCCTTAACTCCATGCTGCTTCTGTCCTCCGGTTTGTGGTTTTTGAATGCCATTTGTAGTGGCTGGTTCTTTCTCTGCAACAAGTGGAGTTGTCTTTTTGCTACCCTTGGCTCACTGCCTATGAAATCTTTCATCCATTGCCTGCGTAGCTTAATGGCTACTTTGTTTTCCTTCTCTTGTTCTTGTGGCTCTCCATTGTATGAGATTCTTGAGGGTTGTTTGGGTTTTCATCTGCACCGCCTATAGGAGACAGTGTTTTGTGAAGCTGTTCGTTGTTCTCCCATTGACAGGTGATTAACATACTTGAAAAATTCTTTTGCTTACTGCGTGTATATAAAGATTGTTTTCATGCTTTAACAAGTAATTTGTTTCGCTGACAGTGGTTTGATGCTTGCTGCAAGTGCTTGCCATTGTGAAGATTGAACAAAGAAGAAAAGACAGCCCCCTTGCAAAGGTCGTGGCTCGTGGTTCAAACTCGGGTAAGCCCTGTGGTCCAAATGATGGATTTTCACTCTGCTAGTGTTAGGGTGGTGGTTGGACTCGCCCAGCGTTTTGAAACCCTCTCTTGTCTCGTCACGATTTATGTTATTGTTTTTAATGTTTTTACATGCTATTGTTAAAATACTTAAATCAAACCCTTGTTAGGGTAGACTTAATTTGTATTGTCCACTGTACTTAGTCGAAGCTTTGCCTTTACAGTCGGATTTAAGTTTGTAAATTTTGTAATGGCAGTACAGTTGTAAACTCGTTTTGGTTGACGAGAGTTTATACTATACTCTGTGTAATTCTAGGGTTTTTACCCTTCCTGAATATAATGAAGTTTTAAACTCAGCTGAGTACCTTGTAAGGGTTTTATAATTAAAATTTTAAGGCTGATACTTACAGCCGTAACTTAAAATCTTACTTGTTTTAATTGAAGTTATGGATTAGGGTTTGTCTTGTAAAACCCTTGTTTTGATTTATACTATTCTTGTTATAATAATTATACTATTTTTCTATTTTATTCTATTTGTCCTTAAAGGACTGTGAGTAGATTATTAAACTGGTTATTAATGGTTACCTATTTGATGTAAATTTGGTTTAATATTTTTATACTTGTAATGTAATAGTTTTAAGGGTTTTAACCCTGACATTTATTTCCATAGTTGTATGCTCTTAGCAAAATAAAAGCATTGTTTCTCTTATAAAAACATTTATACAAGTTAATCAGTATTGTAATTTATTTCTGTGCATAACATTTTTAGTTAATAACTTTAAAGGAACTACCCTATGTGTATCCTAGGTTACTACAGTATTTAAAAATACTTATAGATTATGCTCAGAATATGAGCTAGGGTTTATTCTCTTTTAACTTTGATAGAGTATTATTTATTGTGTTATTATCTTGTAAATTGATTACTGTTACACAGTTTTCTTCAATTTGCTTTTATGAATTAATAGTTTATAAACAGCACTGTTTAATGTTAATAATAATATTATTTGTATTTATAATATTAATATCTATGTATAATATCTCTTCCTAAGTTTATGTTGGTATTTATTCGTATATAAATAAGACTGAGAGCAGTCTATAACGATTGTGTTTATTTAATTAAATTGTTTCTGTAGACTTACTGAAAGAATATAAGAACTTTCTTACCTGTCAATATTCTTTACATCTATACTGTGTGTATATGTATAAGGATAGTTTATTATTAATGTTAACTTAGACCTAAGTTACTACTATCCTTTAGTTATTAAAGCTAAGAAAAGAATACTGTAACATTTATCATATTCTTAACTATAGTTCAGATAGATGCAGGAAAATTAGTTATTACTAAAGGAAAGAGATAAACTATATGTATTATTTTTACATCTTTTCTTAACATAATTGATAACTTTCAACTGCTAGTACTAGTTCTTCTACTTCAATATAAATGTACAGTTTATAAAAAACAGATGTGGTATAGACAAATGAGTTATATGCTTAAACATACTATTGTTAATAAGTAAGATGGTTCTTGTTTCATCTCTGATATTTTTAGGTATTCAGTCTAGTTCTACCAATAACTCTACGAACAGATTACTAATATTTCTATAATAATAATAACTATCTACTGAAAGAAAACATTCAATACTCAGAAAAACATAAATATTCAATTCATTCATATTCCTATCATACTTCATTCAATTTAACACACTACCTGTGCTAGAGTGCGATCTGGATTACTCCAGATGGGGAAAAACACAGGTAGGATTTATCTTTCATCACAGTACATATTCAGCCTTGAAAACAACTAAGAGATTTCAACTTTACAATTTACAGCATAACATATAATCATTCATTATTTACTCACATACATATATAGACTATAACACATAAATTAAAAAATAATGGAACCTGTCTTTAAAGCTAGATGACAACAGCAATGGGAGGTCGTTCCTCCCTACCAACTCCTGGAGAGCGCTCAAACAGTGAATTCTCAGGACCCCCGAGCCTATTCTGGTCTCATTGGCTGGAACTAGGTGGAGCAAACAACAAAGTATTAGTCCTAAGACTCAATACCAACTCTGCATACTGCAGTAAGAACTTTCAGCTGCAAAGCTGTACTAGATCACCTTCTTGCAGTTTACCCCTCAACACTTTCCTCAAAATTTCCCTTTTCCCAATGAATTCCTTGAAGTGCATTCACCTAAATGATTCTTCTCCTGGAATGAGCAGCCACAACTCTCTACATTGGGTTCTTTTATTAAGATTGCCTAGGTCTTTTTGGGTTGGTCGTCATTAATTGAGCCACCTGCTCTAATCGCACTTTCTTGGGGGATCATGACCCCAAATGTAGGGAGGTTGCCACCTGCAACATAGGAAGTGTTTGAGGATGCTGCCACTTGTCTTTTTGCTCTCCACCTAGTCCCCTCCACCAACTTGACCAATAACACTCTTTTTAACAGCTCTCCCAAGCTGTTGTCTCCACTTTTTTTTTTTAAATTAAATATTCAGAATTACATTCCACATCCTTGACTCTGCTGAGTCATCAGTTTCAACTTAGCATTAAATTTAACATAGTGTCTTGGAATAAAATCATAATAAAATAACATTATTTTACAAAATTTGGGGCATGTGACAATCTAGCACTATGTTCTTAGTGTGTTTGTTATTGTGATATTATTGTCAATGCATTGATCATCGTTATTGTTAGCAACATCAAAGTGTCTCTTATCACAATATTGGTCAATACCATCTTTCTCCTTGTCAAATATTTCATTGCCATTTTCTTCATTACCAGGGTATGTTATATCTTTGTCTTGCATATTATCTTGATTGATGCCATTACTCTCATCGAGGATGACATAATGGTCTACTATATCTTCATTTTTTACATCATCTTGGGTGACTTGTTCTAAGCTATTTTCACATCCATCTTCATCTATGTCAAAGTCTTTTCTCAATGAGATTCATGAATTCTTCACTATAAGATACCATGGATGTTATAAGGAGGATTTTTTTCTTCTATGTCTAAATATAATAATAAATTAATTATTATATTTAATAATAATGGGTACATTTTTTATAATAATATTATTAATAATGTTTATGATTAATAATATTTAATATTAATAGTATTTATTAAAATATTGATTTTTTTAATAATCATATTGTTCACTATTATTATAAAAAATTATTTGTGGGGGTCGCCAAGCAACGGGGAGCTGCGTAGAGACTGGAGCAACGAGTAGCAAGAGTTCGTGGTGTTTTGGTGTTTGGAGAGCAGGGAGATCAAGAGGAAGGATGGAGCAGGAGGTCGGAGCTGGAGGGAGAGCAGAGGTGTAGGAGGGTTGGTGCTGAGTTTGAGTAAAGGCACGAAGGAGGAGGGAGCGTTGAGCGAGAGGAGGAAGAGGAAGGCACAGAGATAGAATTTAGGATGAGGAATTGTGAAGGAGGTAGTGTAGAAAATGACGCGGGAAGGGAGGAAGCAGCGAGGGGGAAGGTGGAGGACAGCGGTTGTGGAGGTGGACGGGAGGGGGGACGAAAAAGGCACGCAGTAGGAGGGCGCATGCAGGAGATAGGGAAGGCTGTGAAGGCACACAGCAGGAGAGTGCGAGAGAGAGGTGTGGTCGCTGATGGAGAAGAAGGAAATAATGGAAAAGAGGAAGGGCGATGGTGGGGCATAGGAAGAAGGTGGACGAGGACAGGGTGGAGAACAAGTGGGAGGGTTATGAATGGAGCAGTGATTGGGCACAAAAAATGGTTTGGGAGGATGATGTGTGGTATGTGTAGTGGATGAAGTGGGGGGATGCGATGTGAAGAGTGAGAAATGGAGCAGGTAGGAGGTGGGGAGGAGATGAATGGAGTTGTGGAAGGTGAGAAATGTGGTAGAAGAGTGGAATGAGGAGTCGAACCCAAGCTCTGACGAAAGATCTGATGCCAAATATTACACCGTATCCGAGTGTAAGGGAGAATCAGTATCCGGATAGTAAGGGGGAAGATGCTCCATCTTCAATAATTATAAATATTGATAAAATGTGGTTGATTACAATGAATGTTGGGCCTAGCTTATATAGGCCTCATAGTGACTATTTACGAATGGTCGCATCTATTCAAATATCCTAATTTACTATTTAAATAAAGTAATTAAATATTCATAACAATAATATAAAATCTCATCCAAACATTAATTGCCAGCATTTCCCTTACAAGTAAATCAAGTCAAAATCTAGTAAAACATAGTTTTCATGTATAATATTTTCTATTAAGGAATGAAACCTAAATTCATATCCAAATGAAATGCACAAAACAAGTATAACATGATGTTTAGAAATAAACGTTTAATCAATAGAAATTTAATAGTTAATTTATAATTTGAATAATAGTATTGTACGCTTGTAAGGTATGTAGGTGTACAGGTAATGCATACATAGATTATGTGTACACTGGAGATAAGAAGTCAATGCCTCTAATGCATAGTTCCTATATGATCACACCTAAGAATGCAAGACAATAATTCAGTAATCCACATGAGTAATCTCACTAACTAGTTCACATTAATATGATACGAATTAGGCAAAGTAATGATATTATCATTTATAAGTAAATCAAGAGTTTTAACACACACAAGTAATCAATATATTATAGATAACTTCCACAACATCCTCAACTACCTATTTCCTCATTCTAATTCACAATTACCTTCCAC
>LPNX010359531.1:114878-233879 GCA_001517045.1 Pseudotsuga menziesii | reverse complement strand
ATTCATAATTAATAATTAATAAATAGTTATTAGTAAACTATTCTAAAATGACGCATCCTTTCATGGATGGTATCCAAAGTCCCTTTCCAATTTATATATGTATGGCACTCACTTTGTAATATATCATCATTCATCTTTAATATTATTTTATATTTCCAATGTGGAATTGTTTTCCATTGGTTGATTATTCAACTGAGTAATCATTGTGGGTTAAAATGTGAATCATGTGGGTTTAGAAGTATTTGTCTGCTTCAAGTGGTATCAGAGTAAGAACGAGAGGGAAAAATAAACATAAGTTCAAAAGAAAAGTTAAGAAAAATAAAAGATAAAAGTAAAAGGAAAAAAAAAAGAGAGGGTAAAAGTGAAACCACACCTGGTTTCTTAAAGTTGGTTTGAGTTTGAATATAAAAAGTGCATAATAATAACTACGAAGAAGCAAGTGGTATTTGAACCTAGGTGGGGAAGGTAACACTTATTCCTCCCAACCACCCAATCTACTTGCATTTTACATAAGTATTGGAAAAAAATAAAAGTCAAGGACTAGAATTTGGAAGGTTATATATTATTTTATATAACTTAAGTTTAAAAATAATAATAATTAGTATTATTATTTTTTTAGTAAAAAAAAATTATTTGACCTAACAAGAAATAGTCGAAGAAAGTTTTGTTTCCAAAAGAGACGTATTGAGAATTATTACAGCTTTTGTATCTACCCTTCTAGAAGAAATGAAGACAAAAGTGAAGTAGAAACATAGTCACAAACAATGGCTACTACATATTCGGAAATGAAGGCACAGCTACAAACAACAGTGGACAAGTTAGAACAATACAAGGCGATCAATAAAATTCTAGAAGCTGAGGTTGAGACGAAAAAGTGGTTGAAAAAGTGGAAAGACGATGAGAATCACAGCTTATGGAATCAGAATCGATAGCTAGAACGAACCATAAGAGATAACAAGAAAATGTTATCTAATCAGGATAAAGAAATATCATGTTTAAAAATTCATAATCAAAACCTAGAAGACCAGATCAAAAATTCAAAAAATGACAACAAATGACCATATGGATGCGATAATGAATTAGAAGAAGAGATAAAGCATCTAAACAAACTCATCATGGAAAAAGATGCTGAATTGGTGCAAGTCTGGATGAGGTTAGAAAATCAAGGAGCGGAGTTACGTCATCATAAACAGCAAAAAGAAATACTCCAGCAGCAGTATGACGACAGTAAGAAGACACATAAGTTAGAACTAAAAAAAATTCAACAATGTTTTATCAAGCCATTTCGAAGAAATTTTCAGATTAGGTAATCATAACAAGATGCTAGTTCTCCACTATTTATCTCCTTGCTATGCCAGCTCTCTCGACTCCTCACTGGTCTCTGCACCAATCCATCGCTGGTTTAACTTCTCGTGGGCTGATATCGTGGCTATCAGGCGTTGCTATGGCCATTCTAACCGTCATTTCCCCTCTCTGAATCGTATTTGGAGCGAGAGTAAATCTCTTCAGCCCTGTAACTGTAAGTTATGGAGAAGCACGATGAGTCTGAAAATGAGATGGCTTGCACCCAAGATGGATCAAATAAGTAAGAACAGAGCTAGCAGGGTCCTTCCAAGCAAGAAAAGAAAGATGGAACCTACACAATGAAGTCTTCAGGAAGATATGAGAAAATACATCAGGCACATAAAAAAACCCAGAAGTACTTAAAGAATAAGTTCATTCCAGCTCCAACAGCGTGGATTTCTCCAAGAAGAACTACTCAAACCTTCTCAATGAGCTGGAGAAGGCGTTCACCAAATCACTGGCAAACGTGGACACATGTTACTTACCATATTGGAGATTATCTCTGTTGTTTACTGTTTAAATTTGCTCAAAAGGGGCTGCGTCCTCCTTATATTAGCTACTTAGGAATCAATGAAGCCATTTGCTACCGTTATCATCAAACCGTTGAGAAGAAGTGGACTCTTGAGACTAGTTTGACTCAAAATCTTGGACTAACTATTTGTCAAAGCATGCGGTAGCTGTTTTACCGCCTTCATTCTAATCTACTCCTATGTTCTGGTCAAAAAAAACAAGATGCTAGTCACAAAAATTAAGAAGTTGAAAAGTAGTCGAAAGACAGAACAATCTACGGAAGACATTGAAGGAAAACTTCTAGACAAAGAGGAACAAAATTGTTGTATCAAAAGGCATAATGAAGATCTTAAGGAACAACTTAAGAAGTTTGAAGATGACAAAAAATCACATGTAGAAGTGATTAAGAAGTTTCAAAACGATAACATGCAGTTAGAAAACAAGTTGTGAAAGATACAGAACGAAACCTTAAAACCTCAAGAGACGAAAACACAACTTTCTACTCAGATCAATGCTAAAAAAATGAAACTCGTAAAAGACAATGACATTGTGAAAATTCCATATCGATACCCCAACCATAAAAACAGATATTCTAAAAAGTGGAAAATGTCGAAAGATAGCGGTACCAATGTGACCAAATCTCCTAACGATAGATCAGTATGGAATGCCAACAGTCCACAACAAATCAATTTGGGATGGATTGATTCATCCACATATCAGAATTTGTGCTCAACTCTTATTAATTCGTATCGACATGTTTCGCCAACTGTGACACCAAAAAAAAAGGATGCAGAAAAATTATAAGGCTTTGAGGACAAAGCCTTTCTAAGGGAGTGGCAATGTAACAAACTTAAATAATAACAACAAACAATATATATATATATATATATATCAAAATGAATTATTAATATTAATACATATTGATATTCATAATTAATAATTAATAAATAGTTA
Organism: Pseudotsuga menziesii; assembly: GCA_001517045.1. Taxonomy (NCBI): domain Eukaryota; kingdom Viridiplantae; phylum Streptophyta; class Pinopsida; order Pinales; family Pinaceae; genus Pseudotsuga; species Pseudotsuga menziesii. The sequence continues at coordinate 231,071 of LPNX010359531.1, read as the reverse complement.
TTAGTAAGCTATTCTAAAATGACACATCCTTTCATGGATGGTATCCAAAGTGCCTTTCCAATTTATATATATATGGCACTCACTTTGTAATATGTCATCATTCATCTTTAATATTATTTTATATTTCCAATATGGAATTTTTTTCCACTGGTTGATTATTCAACTGAGTAATCATTGTGGGTTAAAATGCGAATCATGTGGGTTTAGAAGTCCTAGTGTGCTTCATATAAGTGGCACAGGTTGTGGGTAGTAGGAGGGAGCAACTAGAGGGGATGAAAATCCTAGAGTTTGGCCATTATAAGAAGGTGCTAGGTAATTCGGTCCATGAACATCAGGAATGGGTACGGTAGATGTGTATGAAGGTGTAGCTCCCCACTATGCGTGAAACTTTAGTGGCATACCCGGGTTGGGAAACACTAGGGGTGTTACCGAAGTGAGGTGGCATCGAAGGAGAGGTCGTGTACAGGTGGGGGTGCTGGGTGATTGAGTCAATGACTCCATTAGTAGGATGGTATGCCCCCAATGTATCACGCTGTGAGGATCCAACATGAGGAGCATCAGGTATGATGGTGTAAAAGGTAACCTGATAAGGCATAAATAAGGTCAAAATATTGTGCTTTGATGATTTCTTCTACCTCAATTTGTGGGAACTCGGATGAAAAATCCTCGATGATAGGAGAAAGTAAGGTTTTAAGGAACAAATCAAAGAAAATTCTGACATCTAACTGTATTTTGCACAAACTACGATGACGACGCCACTCGTGGATGTGATACATGATATGGGTAGCAGTGTTCTGTCTATAGGATAATAGGATTTCCATGCCCTCATCGCAATAGACAGGTAACTGGAAGTAATGGAGGAACATCAAGGGTAAAGAGGGAAAATTAGGATAAGTGGCATGGGGAAACTCAATGTACCATTTGGATGCAACACTGGTGAGTGTGCACTGGAATATCCACAATCAGATAGAGTCATCCACTATGATGTTAGAGGAAAGCCATAAGTGGAAGGACATAATATGGTTCTGAGGGTATTCTCCTGCCTTTCCTTCAAACTTAGGGATGTCAAAAGGGATTTTGGTAGGCATGGATGCCACAACAAGTCATGACAGAAGGGGTCATTCATTAACCGTGTCAGATCGAGCAGGATGAGACTAGCCATGAATGGAAGACTAAGACCTGGACTAGTTCTAGGAGGGTGTTACACCGTATACAAGGGTAAGGGAGAATCTGTATCCGGATACTAAGGGAGAAGATGCTCCAACTTCAATAATTATAAATATTGATAAAATATGAATGATTGATTACAGTGAATGTTGGGCCTAGCTTATATAGGCCTCGTAGTGACTATTTATGAATGGTCACATCTATTCAAATATCCTAATTTACTATTTAAATAAAGTAATTAAATATTCATAACATTGCCTTCTCGTTAAGGAAATCTTTGTCCTCAAAGCTGAGCTTTGATGATGTTGCCCTTTGTCCTGGCTCTATGTCGAACTGATGATTTGAGAAATTGGACTTTGATTACGACCAATGGTTCATTTTGATGATTTTGCCTTGGAATTTGCATTAAGTATGAACTTAGGGAAGTTTTTTTTACGTTTTTTCCACTTGTGTGATTGTTTGTTTTAACTATTTTTGTGTTTTCATTCCTAGCATATTTTGTGCCAGTTCCCTTGAATGGGCTATTTGTGCTTATAATGCTCACAAGAACACCATTTTGATCTTGTGTCTGATAGATATTATAGTTATTTTCATTGATGTTCTTTATAGCAGTCCTTGTGATGACCTATGTTCCTTGTGTGTTTGTTATTGTGATATTGTTGCCAATGCATTAATCATCATTATTGTTAGCAACATCTAATTGTCTCTTATCACAATCTAGGTTAGGATCATCTTTCTCCTTGTCAAATATTTTGTTGTCATTTTCTTCATTACTAGGGCATGTTATATCTTTGTCTTGCATATTATCTTGATTGATTCCATTACTCTCATTGGGGATGACATAACAGTCTACTGTATATTCATCTTTTACATGAGTTTGGGTGACTTGTTCTAAGCTATTTTCACATCCATCTTCATCTATGTCAAAGGATTTTCTCAAGGAGATTCATGAATTCTTCACTATAAGATTCCATGGATGTTATAAGGGGGCTTTTTTTCTTCTATGTCTAAATATAATAATCAATTATTATTATGTTTAATAATAATTGGTATATTATTTTATAATAATATTATTAGTAATGTTTATGATTAATAATATTTATTAAAATAATGATTTTTTTAATAATAATATTGTTCACTATTATTATAAAAATTTAATTGTGGGGGTTGTCAAACGATGGGGAGCTGCACAAAGACTGGAGCAGGAAGCAGTGGGAGGTCATGGTGTTGTGGTGTTGGGAGAGCAAGGATGTCAAGATGAAGGATGGAGTAGGAGGTCAGAGCTGGAGGAAGAGCAGAGGTGTAGGAGGGTCGGAGCTGAGTGTGAGTAAGGGCATGAAGGAGGAGGGAGTGTTGAGTGTGAGTAAGGACATGAAGGAGGAGGGAGCGTTGAGCGAGAGGAGGAAAAGGAATGAGTGAAGGTGGAATGTAGGGAGAGGGAATGTGAAGGAGGTAGCACAGGGAGTGATGCCGGAAGAAAGGTAACAGCGAGGGGGGAGGTAGAGGACATCGGTTGTGGAGGTGGACGGGAAGGGGGACAGGAAATGCACACAGTAGGAGGATGCATGCAGGAGATAGGGAAGGCTATGAAGGCAAGCAGCAAGAGAGCACGGGAGGGATTCGTGGTCACAGATGGAGAGTAATGAAATGGTGCAAAAGAGGAAGGGAAATGGTGGGGCGTAGGAAGAAGGTGGACAAGGACAGGGTGGAGAACAGGTGGGAGGGATATGGATGAAGGAGTAGTGATTGGGTGTGAACAATGGTGAGGGAGGATGATGGGTGGTGTGAGTGTAGTGGATGAAGTGAGGGAACGCAACAAGAAGAGTGAAGAATGGACCAGGTAAGAGGTGGGGAGGAGATGAATGGAGCTACGGAAGGTGAGAAGGGTGGTAGAAGAGTGGAATGAGGAGCCGAACCCGAGCTCCAAGGGGAGGAGTGAAAACTCTGATACCAAATTTTACACCGTATCCGAGTGTAAGGGAGAATTTGTATCCGGATACTAAGGGGGAATATGCTCCATCTTCCATAATTATAAATGTTGATAAAACATGGGTGATTACAATGAATGTTGGGCCTATATTATATAGGCCTCGTAGTGACTATTTACGAATGGTCACATCTATTCAAATATCCTAATTTACTATTTAAATAATGTAATTAAATATTCATAACAATAATATACAATCTCATCCAAACATTAATTGTCGACATTTCCCTTACAAATAAATCAAATCAAAATCTTAACAAAGTTTTCACGAATCATATTTTATATTAAGGAATGAAACCTAAATTCATATCCAAATGAAATGCACAAAACAAGTATAACATGATGTTTAGAAATAAAGGTTTAATCAATAGAAATTTAATGGTTAATTTATAATTTGAATAATAGTAGTGCACGCTTGCAAGGTATGTAGGTGTATAGGTAATGCATACATAGATTATGTGTATACTAGCGATAAGTCAATGTCTCTAATGCATAGCTCCTATATGATCACACCTGAGAATGCAAGACAATAATTCAGTAATCCACATCAATAATCTCACTGAATAGTTCACATTAATATGATACAAATTAGGCAATGTAATGATAATATCACTTATAAGTAAATCGATAGTTTTAACACACACAAGTAATCAATATATTATAGATAACTTTCACACCATCCTTAACTACCTACTTCCACATTCTAATTCACAATTATCTTCCACGTCCTATCCTTCCTCTACTAAAAATTCCTAGAGTGTAAATTATATTGAGGCTAGCCCTAGATAAAACACATAAGTGGAAGTGTCAACTATATCAACCAAGCTTCCCTTGCGGGAAACTAATAATCGTCATCACATGTCTTAGGGAGTGTGACTTGTCACATTCCTCTCACAACTTCAGGGTTTGGAGGGTAAACTATGGTTAATTCCTCCACACACCGCCCCCCCTAATAGAACAAGGTTCAACACCCTTCATAGGCATGCTAAGTTGTTATTGTTTCTATCAGAATTAGGTGATCAAATAATCAGTTTGGGCTACTATGCTTCTTGTAAAATATACATATTTCCACACATCACATCAATGTATCGAACCAATTAATAAATCATGAATTAATGCTTCATAGCATACCATTTCTCCTTCATTTTCGATGACATCAATTTCACTTTAGTGCGATATTTATTTGACTAGATCACTTATCCCATTTATCGTGTAGGTTAGTTTATCAAACACAAGATCATGCATAACCACATAATTGTTTATATGTGATTATTATGTTGCTAACCAAATTATGAACAATGAAAAACAAGCTTGTCTACGAACCATGTACCCGATACCTTATCGATTGATTTCTCTATTTAATTTAAATTGATATCCACGTACCCACAACATTTAATTTTAATTTGCATGTTGTAAGTAAATCACATAACAACCATCATTAATAACCTAAACATAAACTTATACATATAAATTTTGCAATACAAGTAGGTCCATATGCTCATGTAATACAATGGTATCACTATAACCAAGTTCCACGCATGATAAGCAAAGAAATAAAAAAATAGGTCATAATGTACAGTTTAGTTAGCGAATTCAAAACGGGGCATTACAATCATGGATTAGCATTAGGATTCAAGTTTTGAAGTCTTATCAATCTGACAAATTGCTACATCTACGTTGCAAAAACAAGTGAGCGTGAGCCACATGTGAATACATTGTGATAGTTGGAGTTGTATCCAAGAGACAAAGATAGAGCAATTTTCTATATTAGCATCTAGGTTTGTGGTCATCCTAAACCCACTTAGTTTATGGTCATCAAAAACCACCCATTTAGTAGAATATATAAGCATCTACTAATTAGGTTTGTGGTCATCGTAAACCACCATGTACCATTGGTTTGTGGCAATCCAAAACCACCCATTTAGTAGAATATATAAGCATCTACTAATTAGGTTTGTGGTCATCGTAAACCACCATGTACCATTGGTTTGTGGCAATCCAAAACCACCCATTTAGTAGAAGATACCAACTTCTACTAACCAAGTTTGTGGTCATCCTAAACCATCATCTACATCCGATGGAGGGAGGATTGCTCCATAGCTAGCTCGCTCCATTTTTTAATTTAACGCATATATATATATTAATTAGAATAAATTATTATTTTTAATATATATATAATAGATTTAATAATAAATCATTTAATTCATATTATATATATATATATATATATATATAAAAGAACAACCATTCTTAACTTGATAAAGGTGCTTAATAATTTTAACGAGATGTAATTTTAGTTAATTTAATCATATTACCTTTAACCACATTTTCTATTTCTCTAACCATTCCATGGATCCAAAAATTCCTAACATTTTACTTTGTGTTTACTTAAGTCGCTCTCATTATCCATAGTCTATGGCATGTAACAATACTCATGGTCATTAGTTTCCTTTTGCTAAGTCACTGTCATCATGATGATACAAGTTTAGATTTTAGTACTCTTAATGGATTTTGTCCCATCATTGTTTTAGTCGCACATACTTTCACTTTCCTAACATTATTAAATTTCATCTATAATTTTTATGAAGCTAAGATTTGCACTTACAATTCTTTTTACTTAGGCTTTGTGGTTTTCTAGTCACACAATTTATAAATATTTTTATTTAAAAATAGATAAAAAGTTAGCATTTACATCATAGTCACTCTAGTAGTGTTATAGTTTTAATCCCATACTGGAACGATCCCACGTCGCCTTCATAACTTGACCTTCAATCGTGATCTCAACTATTACAATGGAAAATAATAGGCACTAGCAGTTTTCCACGTCGCCTTCATAACTTGACCTTCAATCGTGATCTCAACTATTACAATGGAAAATAGTAGGCACTAGCAGTTTTTTCGAAAGATACGTAGGAGTCATGGAATGATCGTTATACTATACTTTTTGGAATATATTCATTGAATTCTTTAAATTCTAGATTTTACTTGAAATATATGATTTAGTAGAAGTATGATAGAGTATCTATTAATTTTTTAATAATTTTAAATAACATCAGTAATATGTATCATTTGTATTTACTGATTTATCACATAATTTTGGTAATTATATAGATTCAAATTTAAAGAGTAATGATTAATTCTCCAAAACTACTATTCAAAATTAAATAAACATCTTTTATATTTCTCCAAAACTATTATTCATAATTAAATAAATATTTCTTATATTTCTTTCATGATTTAATTTGGGAGAAATTTAAAATTTTAAATAAAAACAAGTATTAATTTATTGAAAAACATAGATTTTTGTAGAATGAAATAACTTTGTAAAATGAACTATACTCAAACAAAATATAGATAAAACACACAAACTCCATTCCATTTATAAAAACTTGCATTTATTTAAAAATATAAATTCTTATTACCTATGCTATCAATTACATAAAAAAAACCATTCTATTTATAAAGACTTGCATTTATTTAAAAATATAGATTCTTATTACATATGCTATCAATTACATAAAAACAATATTTGTAAAGGGCAGATTTTTTTTTGAAAGACGTGAAAGGTAAAATCTTAAACATTCTACGATGGTTAACCTAATAAAATGAAAACCAAATTTAAACACTGCCTGGAATGGAATTGGGCGCCATTCGAATTTCAGACACCCATTTCCCTTATTTTAGTCGGATTCTGCAGCAACGTTGCCATGGCAGGTTTGGTGATGTCGGGAGAAGTCAAACTGGGAACATGATGATGAATTTGAAGTCTTAAAAGAAGGGAACGTGAACGTGCGAGGATTTGAACTCCGGTTGCCCTCATTTACTCCAAGAGAAAAATTATGTGAATACTGCAGCTCGTGCAGCGTATATAGATACTGAAACCATTGTTTGTGTTAAAAATGTTAGAACGATTTAATGAAGAACACGTCGCAGTACTGAATATACCCGTGATACTCATGAGTAGATACTCATGGGTTTTGCATGATACTCATGTTAGGAGATAATGGAACCGAATGAGATATGGACGTATACATGTGCTTCTTGAAGTCGGAGCAGTCTCTCAGGTACATCACGGGGTTTTAAGTCATGGTGACTCGATTCAATTTGAGCAGTTACTGTGGCGAGAGAGGGTTTACAGATCTATAATATCTTCGTTTAGTTTTGAATGGAAGAATGATCTGTATAATATCTTCGTTGAAGCCAGTTTTAGTTTTGAATGGAAGAATGATCTGTTCAACACAATGAACAGGAGCTGCACAACACGATGAACAGTCTCAGTCAAACTGAGACTGTGCTGAAGACGAAGACGGCCCCACAGCTTAGCTCTCAACCTCAACCTCTAACCCACATAATTTGAACTGGCAACCCACCTACAACCCTGAGCAAGCGATGTGCCAGCAATATTTACAATTTAACGGTGCGGTGAAAAATCCAGCTACTTAAAGGATAAACAGATGCCAAAAAGTTTTATTCGTCACAAAAATCTCGACAAAAAGTTAGTATTCAAGGCTGGCTCAATGTGAAAAAGGTCAGTGCAAGTATTGACCTTGACCTTGAAATAAGATATTGCTTACCATAATTTTGAGGTGAATGACTATGGTGAATATTAAGTACTCAGCCATATAGCATTAAATATCGGTGAAAATTCAGTGTTGAGATCTAATATGTACCATTAAATCTTAAACCATTCAAATACAATGATACAAACAGACATGTAATACTCTATTGCTAAGTACTGATTGATTGCCATGACTAGCTATCTTTTCCTGTAACCTAATTTCCACCCAAAATAAAACGTGTGAACTAGGCACGAAAGCCAAGTCCGCTCCTCTCTTCATTTAAACATCAACATATACTAATTATCTATATTCTCGCTCTCTTCTGGACTGCTCTGCTCTCATGGCAACAATCGGCTCCGTGTCCTCTCCTTTCCCGGCCTTCATTCGTTTTGTGCTCATACTCTTGTTCATCTCTCGCCTTAATGCATTAAGCAATCATAAGCTTGAAACCACCAACCCATTGAATGTGAGTAGCTTCTTCAATTTCCATCCAAATGCAACGTCTCACCACGGCGAGGGCCATGGATTGCCTCTATTCTCCACATCTAAGTCTGCTGCTGGATGTTGGCCTTCATTGCTCATAACTGCTCTCACTAAAACAATAAAGAGACAGGCTAACGCGAATCTTTCAGCGTCCAAGGCTGCGGCCACGGTGGGAGCTGTGTCTTTTCGCTACAGCGATACTCTCATGGTGGAAGTCATGGTAGGAACTCCTCCCCAAAAGCAACAGATGGTGCTGGACACAGGCAGCGAGCTCTCATGGCTCCACTGCGCTCACAATGCTTCGAATCCACCTCCGTTCGATCCCACTCTCTCGCCTTCTTACAACGCAGTACCCTGCAAATCCCCCGTCTGCATACAAAAAACCGCTGACTTCCCTGTTCCCATCAGCTGCTCCAAGAATCTCTGCTATTTCACATACACGTACGCCGATGGCACCGACGTGGAGGGAAACCTCGGCAGCGATGTGGTTACTCTTCAACCTTCAAACCCCACGGCGCCGCCTCTCCGAATTCCCGACGTGGTGCTCGGTTGCTCATCCTCCGCCCTGCCTGGCACACCGGGTCTCATGGGTCTCAACCGTGGGACATTATCCTTTGTTTCTCAACTGCAAACCCTCAATATCGCGAGCAAATTCTCATACTGTATTGCGGATCGTTTCCTTTCTGCAGATTCTCCCGGAGTCCTCTACTTCGGAGATTCTCCTTTTGCAAATCTTTTGAATTACACGCAGCTGTTTACAATATCACTTCCACTACCGTATTTCAATAGAGCGGCCTACAGCGTAAAGTTAGAGGGCATCAAGGTTGGAAACAAGCTTCTTCCCATCCCCAAATCCGTGTTCTTGCCAGACCACACAGGCGCCGGGCAGACCATGATCGACTCAGGCACGCAGTTCACATTCCTTCTCGGGGATGCATATACGCCACTCAAGCATGAGTTCATTCTTCAGAACCGCGAGCTCCTAAGGAACCCCATGGGAGAGGATTTTGTATTCCAAGGAGCTATGGATCTCTGCTACCAGCAGCCGGCTAACGCGCCATTCCCGCAGATGCTGAGCCCAGTGACGCTTGTGTTCGAATCTGCAGAGATTACGCTGGATGGTCATCAACTGCTCTATCAAATACCCGAAAGCAGCGCTGGCAATAATATTGCAAACGGTGGGGTAATCTATTGTTTCACGTTCGGGAATTCGGATTTGGTGCCGGTTGAGGCCACCATTATCGGTAATCACCACCAACAGAGTCTGTGGATAGAATATGATCTCCAGAACTCACGCATTGGATTTGCCAGGGCTCGCTGCAACATCAATTGACCGCCAGATCCATCGTTCTTTCCCCATATATTACAATTATGCCATATTAATGTTATGAACCATTGTAACATCATTTTCAATATACGAACTTGCTCTTCGATTGTATATATTAGTATTAACAGATATCGAATATTAGAATTGTCTTGAGTCCCTCTCTGCATCCTATCTCCGGGCATAAATCATTTAATACAGAGAAATGACTTCTTGATTTTCATGGACTAACCGAGTGGTCTCGGAACGGTGGCTGTGGCAATTAACTTAAGTTACTCCATACTCAGCAACATAATCTTGATAAAAACTCTTTTAAGTAGTGAAATAATTATGAATTTTATGTGTCAATATTTACTTAGACTTTACAAGAAGATATGCTGTTAATTAAAACTTATATTAAAACAACAAACTATGGATTTATATTTCTTGTGACAACATAACAAAGAACTACAGTCATAAATACAAATTTGGAAATTACAAGAATGTTTGGCCTTTACATAGTTTAGGTTCTTAATACTTCACAAAACACTTCAAACTCTTCACTGAGTTTTTTTTCTTTTTATCCGCACTTCTCTTGTCTTCTCTGTCTATCTGTCTTCACTGAGTTTTTCTTTCTTTTTATCTCACTTCTCTTCTCTCTGTCTATCTATCTGCTAATTAATTTACAATCTGCTTCTTCCTATAGAAAACTTCTACCCACTAAAATTGTTTATACAGAGTATGCTGATGTGCTATTCAAATTAACAGTAATTAATATGGGACAAGTGACAAGTCATCATAAATTTGCAAATTTTTTTGTTTTCAAAACATATCAAACCATGAAATTTTTTTCTGCTTTTGCTGATGAGAAAATACTATTCATGGCTCGCCCATAACAACATATCGAATCCCGAATTGCGCCACCGCTACAGAAAGGCAAATCGAGCCGCAAACTTTGAATGTATTTCCATACCAACAAGTAACAAGTCATCATAAAATTGCAAATATTTTTGTTTTCAAAGCATATCAAACCATGAAATTTTTTTCTGCTTTTGCTGATGAGAAAAAACTATTCACGGCTCGCTGATAACAACATATCGAGTCCCGAATTGGGCCACCGCTACAGAAAGGAAAATCGAGCCGCAAAATTTGAATGCATTTCCATACCAAGCTTGAACCACTGTGCCAAGAGAGTTTAATCTAGACCACCTGCTCCTGTCGTGTAACGCTACCTACTCAACGGCGGCCCGCATATGAGAGGTTCCTCCACTCTGGTAGGTAGGTCACAGTCTGCAGAAATATCCATACAAATATAAGATGACGGTGCTTTAGGATTGAGGGAAACTAAAAGTTGTTTCCCAGTAACCATCACAACGCTGTGGAAAATGACTGCATACACACAATTCAAAAGATTTGGAACTAATTTAGTTCAGCACAATTATTGCATATCTTCTTTGTATAAAACAAAACAAAAACATGACAACCAGCCCATGGATTGCTGTAACCAAGTTGACTTTCAGTGTAAAATCTTAGACTACAGGTACGCTTTGCTGTGAAACACGACAACGCTATAGGCGTATACACCGAGCTCTGGTTATTGTTCACTTTTGACAAGTGGAACATAATGTGTATTAAGAAAAGACAGGATTGACCGTCAAAATAATCCAAGGATCTATCACGATTTGACATGAAAATAAACTCAGTCAGTATGAAAAGGATCCATGAGGATTTGAAAAATAAACCCTCTGTCAATAGGAAAAGGATCTATAAGGATCTACATATAGATATAATGATAATGATACTGTGTGTGTTTTACAGCCATAACAGATTAGAAGGGTGGGTTGTGTGTGTTTTACAGCCATAACAGATTAGAAGGGTGGGTTGTTTTAGGTTAGTCGTCGTTCATCAACGTCATCTTGTTTGTTAACCAAAACTAAGTTCACTAAACTTGAGTTTAAGGTTCAGTTAATATTAAAAATTAAATATTTTCATGTTTATCTCTTTTTCCTTTTTTTTATTGAAACTTGTCTATCAACCGACTAGACAGTCGGCTCACTCAACCAACCTTGTCTGTTCACTTTGGTCAAAATCTATAGAGTATTTTTCTTAGTCTAAAAGACTTAAAAAATTACAAATGCTTTTCACCTGTGAGTAAGATGAAGTAAAAATGGACACATTGACAAATCCAAATGCTTTTCACCTGTGAGTAAGATGAAGTAAAAATGGACACATTAACAAATCCAAAGAACTTATAAAAACATATACCCAAATATGTAGGAAGAGTTGAGTCTACCAATGTGTCATAAAACCTGGAACTTTCAAGGGCTGAGAAATTTAGGGGTTCTTTGATCTTTCACTTAACTGGTAAATGTAAACAACATTTACACAAGCAAATCTGGAAATAATGTGCGGCCAAATAAACCGTGCATTCAACCATAAACTATTTCATATATATAACTATGCGGAAATAACAAAGGTATTACAAACTTGTCTGTAAGCTTGTATCACTTACACAGAAGCTTGAGCTTCAACTTCTCTTTCTCACCCCGGAGTTCTCTCATGAGTTCTCATGTCTAACTTAACTTACAATTTGCTTCTTCTATTTATAGGCAACTTGAAAATTGCTTCTACATGAATCGACTGACTCTCCATTAAGGACTGTAATAACTATCTACCTAACAACTTAGCTTCAGAAATAAATTCAACTAGATTACATTGCCGAATCGTGGACTCTACCCTCTTGTTAGAGTGACCGACAAGATCTTGACTGATACAGACTCTGACAAAGTCGGTTGAGAGTCAGGTACGGATCTGCGAGTGATTAATATTTCCAACACTCCCCCTTAATTATGAGCAGATGGTGTTTTTAAAACAAAATTTACAAAATGTTTCAGAGCTTAGACATGCTCTGTTTATGACAGAGTTCACTGTGCAGAACTTGTCATTCCAAGATAACTACGTAGATACTAGAAAGTATCATTTGCCAATGGTTTTGTTAAGATGTCTGCAAGTTGATCTTTAGACTTGCAAAATTCCAAACAAATTTCCTTGTTGTTCACCAACTCCCTTATGAAATGAAACCTTGTGTCGATGTACTTGGTTCTCTTGTAAAACACATGATTCTTGGATAATGCTATGGCTGAATTGTTGTCACAGAAGATGGTTGTCGGTTCTTGATGGTTCTGTGATAAGTCTTTTAACACTCTCCTCATCCAGACAGCTTGACATGCAGCACTTGTCACTGCAACATACTCTGCTTCAGCTGAAGACAAAGTTACAATGGGTTGTTTCTTTGAAGCCCATGAAACAACACCTGTACCAAAATGAAATGTTTACCCAGATGTGCTTTTCCTATCATCTATGTTGCCTCCATTGTCACTGTCAGTGTAGCCAATGAGTTTAAAATTTTCTGAGGTTGAATACATAATACCAAGGTCTTTTGTACCACTTACATACCTCAGAATTCTTTTACCTGCTTCCCAATGTGAGTCTTTTGGTGACTCCATGAACCTTGAAATTAGACTTAATCCATACATAATGTCTGGTCTTGTCACTGTCAAATACATAAGGCTGCCAACAAGCCTTTTGAACAGCATAGGATCAACAGTTGATCCTTCATCATCTTGCTCAATTTTAAACCTGTTATTACTAGTGTTGGAGTTGTCTTGCAATTAGACATGTTAAATCTTTTTAAAACTTCACTTGCATACTTTTTCTGTGATATAAAAATACCGCTTTCAGACTGCTAAACTTCATAAGACCCAGATCAGTCATTTCAAATTCACTTTCCATGACTGTTTTAAAATCTGCTATGCCAAAATCACCAGTAAATATTAAATCATCTACATACATGCAGACAATTAACATCTTACCTTGCTCATTCACTTTGGTGTACAATGTCGACTCACTTTCACTTTTGTGAAATCCATTTTCAGTGAGATAGGAATCAATCCGACTGTACCAAGCTCTAGGATCTTGCTTCAAACCATATGGTGCCTTTTTCAACCTATACACTTTATGCTCTTGACCTGGAACTTCATACCCTTCTAGTTGTTCCACATATACTTCCTCTTCTAGATAACCATTTAAGAATGCCGACTTGACATCCATTTGATGAACATGCCATTTGTTTTGTGCAGCAATGGCCAAAACTGTTCTGACTGTATCCATGCGTGAAACAGGTGCAAACATTTCATTGAAGTCTATGCTGGGTTGCTATGTGAACCCTCTTGCTACCATTCTTGCTTTGTGCTTTTGCACATTCCCATTAGCATCTTGCTTTGTCTTATAAATCCATTTGACGTTGATTACATCTTTGTCTTTTGGTACATCAACCAGTTCCCATGTCTGGTTCTTCTCAATGCATTCTATTTCTTCATCCATGGCTTGTGCCCATACTTCTTCTTCAACAACTTCTTCAAATGTTAGTGGATCATATATAGGAGAAAATAATGTAAAGAGAGAGAATGAATTTGGTGTACCAGCTTCATATATCTCCCGCAGACTTCTTGTCTTCATCGGTTTTGTCGATGTCGACCTTGACGAAATGCTTGATGGAGTCTGTTGTCCTCTTGGTGTGCTTGTCGGTGTAGCTTGAGCTGCTACATGTATCGATGGTCCTTGTGCTAAACCATGTCGTGGTGTCATGGGAGTCGACGATGCTGTGATCGATTGACTTACATGTGGTGTTTGAACCACTTCCTCTTCCATATCATCATTGTCGACATTCGACACAATCTTGACATTTATGTCGACAGTTCCATCCCATGATTCATTCTCGACAAATTGAACATCTCGATTGATTATCACTTTCCTTGTGACGAGATCATACAACTTGTATTCTTTTGTGTCTTCAGAATATCCGACAAAAATACATTTTTGTCCCTTCTTGTCTAGCTTCCTTCCCAGCTCATCTGGAACATGAGCATATGCAACACAACCAAAAACTTTTAAATGGGAAACACTATGATTCATACCTATCCATACTTCTTGGGGAACTTTGTTCTTCACACTCTTTGTCGGACACCGGTTCATAATGTAAATGGCAGTTGCGACTGCTTCACCCCAATACTCATTTGGCAAATGCTTGGCTGCCAACATGTTGCGTCCCATCTCCATGATGGTTCTGTTTTTTCTTCGTCAATAGCATTCTGTTGAGGTGTATACCGTGCTGTGAATTGCTTCTGTATGCCATGGGACTTGCAAAAATTTAGAAATTCATTTGAAACATATTCACCTCCTCTATCGGTTCTTGATATCTTGATGCGATGTCCACACTGATTCTCCACGAGTGCCTTGAACTGTTGAAAATAACTAATGCATCAGATTTATGTTTCAAAAATTATACCCATGTTTTTCTTGAGTAGTCATCAATAACAGTTAGAAAATACTTGCAGCCACCAATGGATGATGTTTGCATTGGACCAAAAATGTCAGAGTGCACAATTTCAAGTGGTGTGCGTGCTCTATAAGACTTTTCGACTGGAAAAGTCTCTCTGTGCTACTTGCCAAAAATGCAGCCTTCACAAACCCTCTCTGGTTTATCGATCAATGGCAATCCTTTTACCATATTCTTTGTGTGCAGTAGCTTTAGCCCACCAAAATTCAGATGTCCAATTCTGAAATGCCACAACCAGGATTCATCCTGAACTTCTGTCTGAAATACAGCTTGCAAATTAGCGCTACCATTTTCTTTCTTGTCATGGAGCTCCACTGTTTCTTCACTTTCTGCCTTGAATGCAGCTCCTGCATTTGTCTTCCCTTTCATGTCAGGGACTATCCTCAATGGAAACAAGCGGTTGCTTGTCATTGGAACTTTTGCTATCAGTTGGTCGCTTGGATGCTTGTCTTTAATCACACAGTGATCATCTTCCATGTAGCCTCTGTAGCCTTTTTGTATCAGTTGTCCAATGCTTAACAAATTATGTTTCAGACCTTCAACATGATAGACATTAGGGATATACTTACTCTCCCCCTGTTTGGTTAGAATGTCAACAGTGCATTTTCCTAAGACAATAACTTGGACATTGTTTCCAAGTGTAACATCAGTTTGAACTGAATTGTCTAGACTGGAAAACAAGTTTAAATTACCAGTCATGTGGTTGTTGCATCCTGAATCTAAGTACCATATGTCATGTGGACTTTCTTGAACATCATTGCATTCAAGTGGAGATGTCGATGCCATTAACATTGCACTTGTCAAAGTGCTGGTGTTGGTCGACTGATTTTAGCTTTTCCTTCCTTGGTCATATTGTTTCTTCCTGCACTCATATGCATAATGACCAAATTTCTTACAGTAATGACATTGAATTTTTTATTTATCAAACCTCTGGCCACTTGGTTGACATGGGTTCTGAATATATCTCCTCTGCCACTGACATTTGCAGGATTTCTGACTCGTCCTCCTCTTGAAGAACTTCTTCCTCTACCTCTGAAGTTGTTTCTCCCCCTGCCTCTACCACGGCTTATGGATGATTGTGCTGCAAATGCACCTTCCAATGATGTTTGTGTTCTGCTGAGTCTGTGTTCATGATTGATGAGTGAAGCTTGAAGCTCATTAATGGTAAATGTCGACATGTATGTGTGTTCTTCTAAGGTCACAACCAAGTTTTCAAATCTTGGGGGAAGACTTCTGAGTATTTTTTCAACAACTCTTTGGTCTTCTATGGCTTCTCCATGAGATTTCAGTTGATTTATCAAACCAACAACTATGGTGTAGAATATGTCGACAGTCTCTGAATCTTTCATGGACAGAAATTCAAAATCTCTTCTTAGAATCTGCAGCTTGGATGTCCTTACCTTATCAAAACCTTGATAGGAATTCTCCAAGGTATCCCGTGCCTACTTAGAATTATTTTTTGTTGCTACTCTTGGGAGTATGCTCTCATGCATAGCTTGATGTATGTAAAATAGAGCTTTTCCATCTTTCTTCCTCTGTTCCCTCAAGACATCTTTCTCAACTTGTGTGAGATTGTTATATGTTGTCATGTCTGTTGGTTCTGCATAACCATGCTGGACTATCTCCTAGACATCTTAACCTCTGAATAAATCCTTCATTGTTAAATACCAATATTCATAATTCTTTCCTGTAAATATTGGAGTTTGTAATGAACCAGAAGTGGAAGCCATTTTTTATTTTTAATTAACTTTCCTTAGAAAAATAATTTTCCACCTTTTAAGACAAGATTTCTTTCCTAAACCTTGCTCTGATATAAACCTTGCTCTGATACTAGTTAGCCAAAACCAAGCCAACTAAACTTGAGTTTACCGCTCAGTTGATATTAAAAATTAAATATTTTCACGCCGACCTCTTTTTCCTTTCTTTTTCACTTGTCGGGTGAAACTTGTCTATATCCCGACTAGACAAGTCTATCAACTTTTGTCGGCCTTTCGACCCAACTGATTTACTTCAACTTGTCGGTTCTACCGACTTCGACCTCTAAGTCGGCTGACCTCTTCGACCTCTCAAATCGACTCACTCAACCAACCTTTTCGGTTCAATTTGGTTAAAATCTATAGAGTATTTTTCTTAGTCTAAAAGACTTAAGAAATTACAAATGTTTTTCACCTGTGAGTAAGATGAAGTAAAAATGGGGAAATCTACAATTTGGGGGACTCGGAGCTGGGTAGGGTTGGGCTTTGATGGAGGCGTGCGGTTGACCAGGGCGTCTAGATTTGATAGGGGGGTGGGTCAGTCAAACCGTACCGGCCCCTGTCTCGATCATCGTGACTGTTTGGGATTTCTGCAGGCCTTCCTTTTAGCCACGAATGTTCTCTTGGGCTGTTGTTTTCTTGTTTCTTGCTAGGGTTTTTTTTTGTCAGCTAACAGCTTGGGTCTACTCCAGAATGGTCTTTTACTGCTAGGGTTTGATTTAGCTTGGTTGTTGCAGTTGTGATGGAAGATTTGGATTTGGTTGATTACTTCAGCGACCACCTGGAGGCATAGGATGTGTGGGGAATGCTAGCTGGAGGCTTGATGGAGGCTTTGGAGGTGCTCCCGAGGCTGGGGCCAGAAGGAACTGGTTCAATTGGTTTAGGGCTGGAAAGACCGGTTACAGACTTTTCACCCTCCGGTTTTCTTTCTTTCTCCCCTCATAGATCTCCGCTGGATGATGCTGTGGCTTTCAATAGGCTTTAGGTGGACCTGCTGGGTAGTGCTAGCTGGAGGGATGCAGGGGATTTTTTTGCCCGAAATCTAGGGTTTCTGGTGAACGGCTTGGAGGGGGGTTTTGAATTTGTGAATGGTTTTGATCGTGTAGCGGATGTGGGGGTGGCCAGACAGGCGGAACTAGCTTGTGGGACGAGGGGAGGAGGATCTGCGGTGGATCCAAGGGTGTCGTTGGGCTTATCGAAACATCGAGGGTGTGCGAGCCCTTTCCCTGCTTCGAGGTCGACGAAGGGGGATGAAGTGGCCGCAACAGGGGAAGTGGGGGTTACCAAGGGTCTTGCCAAGTGGCGCAAGAAGAGCTGGGTAAAATCCAGAGCCGAGGGATGTTATGCTGTTGGAGAAGACATTCCTTGGGATAGGGTTCTGTAGATGTCGCAAATGACGCTGGTGGGTAGGGTTTTGGGCAGGAATCTTGCTCGAAAAATGGTGGTGGACTGGGTGGATGGACAATGGTGAGAGATGTTGGGCTATGTTCTGGAAGTGGATATGTTACTTCGTGGGTGGTTTGCTGTGGTGCTTAAATCGGAGGCTGATATGAGACTCTTACTGAATAAAAATTGGCATTTGAACCACACGCCTGTTTTATTGAAGCCATGGCATCCCCTTTTCGATGCTAGCCGAGAAAGAGTTGATAGGATACCTATCTGGGTTCGGCTCCCTGGCCTGCCGCTACATTTTTGGGACCCTATTCACTTCCAAAAGATAGGGGAAAATCTGGGATTTTTCCTGGAGGCGGACCTTTCTTATCTGGAGACTCATTACAAACAGGTGGCTCGAATATTGGTGGAGATGAATATCTGAGAGGGTCTTCCGAAGACCATAAAATTGGATTGGGGGCCAGTTATCTTTTCTCAGACACTGGATTATGAAAATGTGCCTTTTCGTTGTCGGAGGTGTCATGATTATGGACATCCGATTTTGGAATGTTGTCTTCCGCTACATACTATTAATGGTGGGAAGAGAAAAGCTCCAATGGAGGTTTCAAAGGGAGATCCAAAAGCATCAGAGACTACCGATCCCACGTCGGTGACAGAGGGCTCAGGACATGAGAGGACGTCTGAGGACTCTGATCCTTTTAGCAAGGACTCTGAGGGGGAACCAGTTGTTCGTGCTGTCACTCCGTCTGATCCAGAAGTGGAGGCTGAACTTTATGCTCCTGTGAAAGAAGATGTACCTCCGGGGCCTTCTATCTAGGGTATCTCTACTTACTCCCTCTCTCCTTCTATAAATTTATTATTGAATCAGTGTACTTTGGTTGGTCTTGATTGGGTGGAGGGGTTAAAGAATTTGACTATATCGGGCCCTACTGAAGTTGGATTCTTGCCCTCGATGGGTGACCGGGCTGGGGCCTCATCCATCTTGGCGGATGTTGTTTCAGAACCTATTCACGAACTGTCCCCTTCTAACACTCACTTTTTAGAAGATCCTTCACATTTACCTGAGCCGGACCCGGGGAAGGGGGCAGAGGAACCTAATTTTTCGTCTCCTGAGTCTTCAGAATCGAGGTACTTCCTTCGATCTTGCAAAAAGAAGTCAGGGGGGGGCTGGGGAAAGACCCGATGCCGGTGCAGAAGGGCAGGGACAGAACTTCACATTTCTCAAAGGCCCAGTCGAGGGCCAAGATTGATATTCGGGAAGGGAAACAACTCTCAATAGAGAGGGCACTTAGAGCAGTGAATGCCCGGAAGCTAGTTGGGACATGAAGATTATGTCCTTCAACTACCGGGGGCTAGCTGGGCCCAAAAAGAAATCAGCCTTCAAAAGGGTGCTTACTCTTGAACACCCTGATGTGATCTTGTTACAAGAGACCTTAGGTTTAGGGGATATCATTAAAGAAAGACTGGAGAGCTGGCTGTTAGGTTGGTTTTTTGTGACGCTGGATGTTAGGGGTCGCTCTGGAGGGTTGGCCGTGGGATGGAAGTTAAGTTCGGCCAAGCTCATAAAGTCTTGGGGGAGGGATTCAGTCCTGGGAGCTGAGCTATTATCAGTTGATTTGGGCACAAGAATTACAGTGATTAATGTTTATGGGCTTTATGTGAATCGGGTCCCATTCTGGGAATCTCTACTACAGGACCCACTCTTTGGAGGAGACTCGGTTGTGGTGGGGGGAGATCTAAATTTTACCTTGGGACAGACTGAAATTTGGGGCCCTCATGCCCAAGCGGATCCACAGGCAGGGTTTTTTCTTCAGAAGCTGGTTGAAAAAAACCTTCTGGATATAGAGCCCATCAAGCTGAAGCCTACTTGGCGGAATAATAGGGGTGGAGAAGCTAGGGTGGCGAAAAGATTGGATAGGTTTCTGGTGGCTGAATTGCTGGTGGACAAGTTTTTTCTAGTTAGGCAATGGGTTGGAAGTGGGGGAAATTCTGATCATTTTCCTATTTTCTTTGAGATTAAAAAAGGGCCTATCAATCCGCCCAGCCCTTTGAAGTTTAACAAAACTTGGTTACAAGATGAATCTTTCAAAAATCTTTTCCTGGCTTTTTGGAGGCCTTATGATGAGATTCTAGACCTTTCAGCGGCCTTTCAATTTGCTGAAAATATAAAAAGGTTAAAAGGGGAGGTCAAGAATTGGGCTATTGCCAAAAGACTGAGGGAGGATTTAGAACTGAAGCTCGTAGAGGCTGAACTTTTACAGATTTATGAAGGGGAAGGTGGGGGGCTTATGACTCCGGCAACAAAAGCAGTATTGACAAGGCTTGAAGGAAGAAGGAACACTATTTTGCTAGAAAAGGAGGAAGCCTGGAGACTCAAAAGTCAAGCGATTTGGTTAGAGAGTGGGGATGAGAATACCAAATTATTTCATGCCTATTCCAGGGGAAGAAAGGCAGCTAATACTATTTGGTGTCTGAAGGATGAAGCAGGATTTGAACATTTTGATTTTGAAGGGAAATCTCGTTGTGGGGTGAATCATTTTGAATCTTTGTTTCGAGCACCAGCACAGGCCTCCATTGCTGAAGTTATCAGGGTTGCTCAGATGTTTCCTAGGTTTGATGAGGAGGAGGATAATATGAGGTTGATGAGACCTGTGACCGAAGCAAAATTAAAGGAAGTATTGGGAAGCTTTCAAAAAGACAAGAGTCCTGGACCGGATGGGTGGTCGATTGAATTCTTCCAAGATCTTTACGGGGTCTTGGGTCTGGATCTAATCTAGGTGGTCGAAGATACTCGAATCTCTGGAAGAATTCCTGCTGGTTTTAACTCCACCTTCATAGCTCTCATTCCAAAGATAGACAATCTAGCTTCTCTCAATGATTTTAGGCCCATCTCCCTATGCAATTTTGTATCTACAAGATTGTTGCGAAGGTCATTGCTCGCAAATTAAAAGTTATATTATCTGAGAATATTTCAGCTGAGCAATTTGGGTTCTTGGAAGGCCGATAGATTCATGAGGCCATAGGGGTGGCACAGGAAGGCATGCATAGTTTGAAAAGCAGGAGCCTAAAAGGGGCTATTCTAAAAATTGATCTCTCTAAGGCATACGATAAGGTGAGTTGGATATATCTTCGTTTGCTTCTAACTCATCTGGGGTTTGGTATTAATTTCATCAGATGGATTATGTCTTGTATAACTACTGTCTCTTTCTCTGTGTTAATAAACGGGGCGGCCTCTCCTTTTTTCCATGCTGAAAGGGGCCTTCGTCAAGGTTGTCCATTATCTCCTTTGCTCTTTTTGCTGGTGGCAGAAGGTTTAAGTAGAGCTATAAACGAGGCAAAGAGGTTGGGTCGTTTCTCTGGTATTTGTATTGGTGAACAGTTAGCTATTACTCATCTACTCTTTGTGGATGATGTCTTGATCTTCTGTTTTGGAGATAGAAGGGATACTCGGGTTCTGAAGGAGATTTTGGACCTGTTCGCAAAAGCAACGGGGATGGATATTAATTTTGATAAGTCAACTCTTACTACACACCTATTGCGACCGGAAGAAGAGCTAGAACTAGCCGAGAATTTTCCTTTTATCTCATCTGGCCTTGAAGTGGGCCTAAAATACCTGGGGTTCTCACTAAAAGCTAACTTATACCAGAAAAAGGATTGGAGCTGGCTGATAGGCAAGGTGGAGAAAATATTGCAAGTCTGGAGTCACAGGTGGCTGTCGAGAGCTGGGAGGCTGGTTTTGGTCAAGGCTGTCTTGGAAGCCATACCAGTATATTGGATGTCACTTTCTTGGATTCCAAAAGGGACTCTAGAACAAATCAAGCAGATCTGTTTTAGGTTTCTGTGGAGTTGTAAGAAGGAAGGACAAGTGACTCCTTGGGTAAGCTGGAAGATGATAGCTGTTCCAAAGGGGCTTGGGGGGTGGGGCCTTAAAAACATTTTCCTGTTTGCGCAAGCTCTAGCTGCAAAAGGAGGGTGGAGACTGATCAAGACTTCAAGTTTATGGACTCGTGTTATCAAACAGAAATATCTGCCACATGAGAGTATTAAGGATTGGATTAGAAGGCCCTGGAAGTCACATTTAGGGGGATCGGTTATCTGGAAGGCAGTGGTGAAATCCTTCTCCCTAATAGAATCAAACCTGTCTTGGGATGTGGGTAATGGAGAAAAGGTACAAGTTGGAAGGGAGCCCTGGCTGGGGAGTGAACAACACCATGTGCTACCTGATGAAGTTATCAATGCTCTGGCAATTAGGGGGATCACTACCCTGAATCAGTTGGCTGACTAGAGACCAGAGGACCCTTGGACACAACATTGGAAAAGTGCAACCATGCTGGGACTGGGGGACCCTGAAGCAGCTTCCTTTGAAAACTATATTAGAGGACTGCAATTGGCACACATTCAGATCTCGAAGCAGGAAGATGTCTTGATATGGGAGTCGGATCCTGCAGGGGTCTATACTCCAAAGGCGGGCTACTTAATTTTAAGCGCAGAGGCTGGGAGAAGGGAGGAGATTTGGTGGTGGAGACCTCTATGGAAGTTAAAGTGTCCCCCAAAAGCAAGACTGTTTATGTGGTGTGTCTTAGAGAATAGGGTACCTACATGGGATAATTTACAGAAAAGAAGTTTTCAGGGACCGGGTTGGTTTGTTTTGTGTAAGAATGAACTGGAATCGATCTCACACCTCTTCATTTCATGCCCTTTCTCGATTGCTGTATGGAAAGAATGTATGAGGCTGGCTGGGATGGACTATAGATGGGAAGGCAATTCTGTGAACAGTGCGTGGGAAAACTGGTGGAGAACCGTCACTCAATATAAATTGAAATCCTTACCCTTAATTGTTATATGGGGCATCTAGCTAGCAAGGAACGGGGCTATTTTTCAGGACAAAGCTTTTTTACCTGAAATAACCAGTGCCCAAGCTATGGGATTATACAAAGCACTTCCAGAACATGTTAGGGCAGCCAATTAGAGAAGGTGTATGGAACTTGATCAGGATAAAACTCACCCGTGGGGTTTTTTTGATGGAGCAGCACATACTGATGTATGTGGAGGGGGGGCTTATTTATATTTGTCTGACTCACATTAATTTTCTCTTACCATGGGACTGGGTGCGGGTTCTAATAACTTTGCAGAGATTATGAGCTTAAAACTCCTACTCATTTTTGCTACTGAGAAGGGTATTAAAAGGTTGACAGTTCTGGGTGATTCTATGAATGCTATCAACTAGACCAAGAAAACACAAGAGTGCAGAAATGTTAGACTTGCAAATATTCTTACTACTATTCAGGCAGTCATACAAACTTTTGATTTATTCTCCTGCCGGCATGTGTACAGGGAAAATAACCAAAAGCGGACCAGGCTTCCAAAGAAGGGCTGCTCCTGGAAATGGGCACTTGGAAAGTAAGAGAAGAAAGGGACGGGCAGAGCTATGAATACTTTCACAGACCGTTTATGGAATGAGTCACTACATGGTTTTTTTTTTTTTTTTTTTGGTAAGTTCTGAATGAACTCTAAAATATGATGTAAGCTTTATAATTATATTTCTTTTTTGAAATAGCAGCAAAAGATGTAACAGCAACAAAGTTCGGTGGGACAGAACTCTCTTTTTTTTGAAAAACAGAATAGTTTTATACTATGCATGATGAAAGCAGACGTAACAGTCTCTTCAGTAGAACCTATGCTTAATAGGACTTGGCCAATTCACTGATACAGTGGATCTTCAGTATGTAATTTTGATCTCAATAGATGAATGAAATTACGCTTTTTTCTTTTGGAAAAAAGATGAAGTAAAAATGGACACATTAACAAATCCAAAGAACTTATAAAAACATATACCCAAATATGTAGGAAGACTTGAGTCGACCAATGTGCCGTAAAACCTGGAACTTTCACGCGCTGAGAAATTTATGGGCTCTTTGATCTTTCACTTAACTGGTAAATGTAAACAACATTTACACAAATAAATCTAGAAATAATGTGCAGCCAAATAAACATGCATTCAACCATAAACTATTTCATATATATAACTATGTGGAAATAACAAAGGTATTACAAACTTATCTGTCTAGACTTGTCAGCTCACCGACTTACAATTTGCTTCTTCTATTTATAGGCAACCTGAAAATTGCTTCTACATGAATCGACTGACTCTCCATTAAAGACAGTAATAACTATATACCTAACAACTTAGCTTCATAAATAAATTCGACTAGATTACATTGTCGAATCGTGGACTCTACCCTCCTGTCAGACTGACTGACAAGATCTTGACTGATACAGACTTTGACAGAGTCGGCTGAGAGTCAGGTATAGATCTGCGAGTGATTAATATTTCCAACATTTTTCTCAAGCAAGCATTATCATAATGAAGTGTGTTACATGATTTTTTAACGATGGAGATATGTAGCGTTTAGTTGGTCTTAGGATTGAAATGGGTGACACCAAGTGCCAATTATGTTTTTACACATCAACAATGATTGCATCTAAGTTTCTAATCAAATACTTTCATTCTTTTAATGAAATGACTAACACATAGTTGGAATTTACATGATTTTTTAACGATGGAGATATGTAGCGTTTAGTTGGTCTAAGGATTGAAATGGGTAACACCAAGTGCCAATTATGTTTTTACACATCAACAATGATTGCATTTAAGTTTCTAATCAAATACTTTCATTCTTTTAATGAAATGACTAACACATAGTTGGAAACTTGGTCATATAATATTAGTTGTACAAAACCGGTGAAAATACCATCCCAATAGTACAACTTACATGACTTGTTTTGTTTCATATAAGATTAGTGGCACAAATCTGGTGAAAATGCCATCCCAAGAGTACAACTTACATGACTAGTTTGGTTTCATGGTACATTAACCTCTCAAATTCACACAATAACTTGCTCTACGAAGAGGGGCTCTATAGGCTCTATATCATTTAATGAAATGACCAAAGTGACGAATAGTTGTGAATTTGGACATATATATGATAGGGCAGTCAAACTCACACAATAACCGAGTGCCCTCTATCATTTAATGACATGACCAAAGAAGCGACAAGGTTGTGAATTTTGGACATATATTTTAGGTCAATCATTGTACAAAATTCATGAAAATACTTCATCCTTATCTTTTCAGATATTTCGAAGCTTTTATTCCAATATAATTTATACGATTTATTTTAACATATACTAACATGTGTCAAAATTATATAATAAGTTTTTTTTTAAATACATGGCAGTATATACATAGGAAAATTATAAACCTCAAACATGTATGTAGGCACTTCAAACACACATACATCATTTGTGACACTTACATGATAACAATATAATAAGTACATGATAGCAATTAATAACTAGGATTTATTCAACATTTCTACATAATGAGAAGTACTTATAGCAATTAATAACTAGGATTTATTCAACATTTCTACATAATGAGAATTTGTTAAGAATATATGATCAATTAAGCTTAGCTTTTATATACATAATAAGAAGAATAACCATTTACATATAGGTTTTTTAGTCTTAATATATATGTACAATAAGAACACGAACATTCCATATACAAGTTTTTTGTCTTAACATATTATATCTTGTTCTTACAATAAGAACAAGAACAACTCATATACAAGTTTTTACTTTGGTTTATAGGGCGGGTGGACCATAGAGTCCCTCTCGACTAGGGCCGTCTAGCAACTAACCTTTAGCATTATTGGTTGAACCGAGTTGAATTGGGTTGAAGGTATTCATTCACTCTGGAAAGCGATAGGTGGCTTGCTTTCTAGCGGGAATGGAATAGATCCAAAAAAAATTATCAATAGTAGATAGTCCAATTTCAATGCTAAAATAATATGGTTTAGTCCCTTAAATGTTTATTATTGTATCATAAGTGAATGGTCTTGTTTAACAAAGTTGTACAACAATAAACATTGCGATTGGAATCCATACTTCATGATCCCTAGGTCTACTTCCACTCCATATAATTCTTAGTATGAACACAATAGTAACCAAGCTCACAAAACTAATGACCATAGCTAACTGGTCCCTCTTAAACTAAAATTTACAACTACTGAACTTGATATTAAAACAATAAAACCAAACAAGTAACTAATGGATATGCATTCCTTACTAGGGCTTCCAACATATATACTATTTTACACCATTAATGTCACTCCACACAAATGTCACAACTATATAATAAGCATTGATAAACCCCAACAAATATATTAATGTGGGGCTTTCACTTGCCTTATTGGACTTATTCAAACATTCACCTCTCTAGATAGCATCTACATGCAAGCATGTATCTATAGCACAAGCATCCAATTGTTCCTCTTTGTAGAGTTTTACCTTACTATCATATAGCCACATTATATGAGCTATCTTGGCATAATTTGCATCTCCGGAAATTATCTAATGCTCTCTATCTGAAAATCACATAATTTTGCGTCTCCATTATGTGTTTGACCATACTATTATGATATGGAGTGGATCACTATATATTTTGTCATAAAATTTTGATGCTTTACACAGTTGAAAGTTATAGCCATAATATTGTTGAGTCCATTTTAAGGGAAAGTTATATTTTGGCGATTTAGGGTGCTAAAAATTTGGAGCTTATTTCAAGCATTAAATGGCCATTTTGGTGTCAAAATTTTACAAGCAAACTTTTGATCCCTCCAACACTATTATACCGATCAAATATTATCAATGTTTCAACAAGCACGTTAATTGGAGGAAGTTATGCATCCCACAATTTTACCTATAATTTGACCACCACGGTACCAAGTGTTTATCACATTCTTTCATAACTCAAACATGTGGACTTCCAAGGAAATTCTACAGGGTTAAAAACCTTAACCCTAATTGGGAGTTGGGGCATGCAAAAACCTTAACCCTAACCCTAAAGAGCTATAAGACATTTTAAAAATTTAGCCACAAGAAAAGGAAAGGTTTTCATGCCTATTGTAATACCCTATTATTCCAAATATAAGAGGAGAAAAGTAGTGAGGTGTTGAGATGAACAAAGGAAGAGGAAGACCCTATAACAACCATTCACAATCCATGATGTAGACTATAACTCCATAATGAGTTCATCTTTCTTTTATATATATTATTATTGAGAAGAAAAGAAAAGGGTGTGTCTCTCTTCTACTTGTTGAGTGTTCCCACATTGAGTTTCCCACAATACATCACGTTCATTGTGTTGATGGTACTTTTTTCTATATTGTATATTTTCTTAAAATATATTCTCTATTCATTTCAATATTTTGAGAGAGGTGTTTATAATATTACAATTTAATCATAAAACAATGGTGCATAATATAGTATAATCTTGTTGTATTTTGCAATAGAATTTAAGATATGTTGTGATGAACTATCTACTAAAATATCCATGAAAGTTTATATATATTATATTTGTGTTGGTTTAGTTTTTTATATTTTTGTGGAATATTTCAAGATAGTGAGCTTTAGGTAAAGAAAGAATTCTTAGACCATATACATGGAAATGAGTACAATGTATCATAGAGAATGTTATGAGAATATCTTTTGCAAGACTAAAATCACAAGTCTTTATCATCTCCCACGACATATGGGGATATTAATGTCATCCCTAAATAGTAAGTTATAATATTTCAATGATCTTGAAGTTATAATATTTCAAGGATCTTATTAGTTTTGACTTGAATGTTAGTTCTTGACAAAAAACTAAACAGTTATAGAAGGCATCAAAGAAGTAGAGACCAAGTTTTAACATCCTATCTTTCAAAACCTCTATTCATAGTGGAAACACAAGTGGATATCAATCCATATCAAGGTGAGATCGATGCTGTGAATTCGACTCAATAGTTACAATAATTAGAAGTCTACATTAATGTTCAGTATAGAGAAAAGTAGAAGATATAAATTTCTCGAATGAATCTAGAGGATCATGCCTAAACTTGGTGAGAAAACTATACATAGCCACTTAAACTTGGTGTAATTAATGAATTAAGGGATCAAAACTATCCAAGTCAAAGGTTGACGCAACTAATCAATAGGGTGGCCAAAGTTAACGAAGTCATAGAGTTTGCAGGAACTACTAATTATGTGGTGAAAGTTAACTAAGTCAATTTAGAAGATGCAGTAATGATTAATTCTAGTGATGGTAGTGCTTTCCCAAACTTACCCAACCACCATCATTCATAATGCATGTGTTAAAAACCTAATTTTTCTCACCTTCTTTTTCATGAGCATCATCACCATTATACATCACTTTCAATATTTTTGGCGTCACATCCATCATCATCATGTGACCTTAATATTGTGACCAAAAACCAATCTAAATTCATAAGTTGACTTCCAAAGGTCATTGCATAGAATTTTTTGTGAAATTTGCATAAGGTCGTCACTTTAAAGGCCTTAAAAACGGTGGAGTTGTCCCAAAAACATAATTTGATTACTCATAAATAGTGTTCACCTTCGAAAAAGGTGTAGTAGTTGAATGCGGCCATCCCCAAACCATTATTTCTAAAAAGTAGCCTTTGATATGGTCTCCAATACTTATCATCATCCCACAATGTCAACAATGAAAATGCAGCATTCAAATTGGAGTTAGTTCTAAGAGATGTAAACCACATCCTTTCCCTTAATCAAAACCCTTGAGGTCATTCCATGCATACACACATTCATAAAAGTAAGGTTATGGTCTTAGACTACCTACAATAAGAGAAACAGATTCATTTTCATCCTTTTATTTCCTCATTTGGAATCCACAACATAACCCATGGTTGGGAATGGAGCATAAAAGGAGAAGAAGAACCCTCCCTTGGGTTGGTTATGGAAGACCACCTCAACTAAATCCAACACAAGGTGTGTATCATCATCTATATTATTTTTATTAATTGAAAAAGACATTATATGATGCTTTGTTTCTTAGCTAATTTCTTTTATGATATTTTGCATGTGTACTTAAGAGTGATATTCAGTTCTTTTTATTGTTCCATCAAACCCTTTTGATTTGATACTCAAAATTGCACAACCCATAAATATGTACTTTTGATGAGAGTTGTTGTTATCTAAATTTATTTGAGAACAAAATGAAGATCATTTATATAATCACATACATAGATATATTGTGAGGAACATGGTGATACATTAAATTGGGATTCTATTAAAAGAATGAAACAAAACATACTATAAATAAAAGCAACTAGAATGATGGTAGTTATATCTTTGAGAAGAGATGTGGTGGCTACACTCGTTCGTCACAAGTTGATTCCAACAGGAGGTGGAAGGGCCTTTTTATCATAAGCATGAAGGAGAAAACCCTAACATCCAAAAACCTAACCCTAGGAGATGATTCGTAAAAACAAGTGCAACTCTTGAGGTGGTTAGTTGAGGTGTCAACTTCTCGAGGGCATAACTTTTGCATACGATCTTCGTTTAGGGCATTTGATAGCTCGTTAGAGATATCTAGCAGAGAAGTACATATTTCACTTGTCTAACCTTTCCATTAGCTACGAATGGACTGCAACATCACCAAAAAACTTCATTTAGGGCCTAAAAACGCCCCCAAAAGCTTTGGACACGAAAATTTGTAAAAACTATCAAACTGGAGAAATTGTCTTGAGCTGGTGGAATAGGTGGGTAGCCACCAATATCCATCTAGAAAAATCCTCTGACCCGAAAAAAAAAGTTCCAACCTAGAAAAGGTTTCTTTATCTAGTGAAATAGGTGGATGGCCATCAATTCCCATTTGGATCATGAAGCTAAAAAATTAACACTAATATGGAAAGAGAAAAAACAATCCTCCTTATTGCCACCTAAGTCATGGTATCTAATAATTCTTCACAAAATTGAAGGATAGCATTCATCTATGTGATTTGATCCCATAATTCATCTCGGTCATGAGATTAAACTTTCGTAGGATTATTTGATTGGACTAGGAACATAACCCTTGTAATATGAGAAAGGAGTAGAATGATTATGTCACATTTCTTAAAACATGGCTTCAAAGAATTAAACATGGAAAGTAATGATGAGATATGATTTTTTTTTTATATACTATGTTCACATTGGAGAAGATTTTATTGGCATTCATATGAGGATATATACAACATAATACATATGTTTGCTCCACTCCAAACTAGAAGTGGATTCGGTGGAAGCGTGAAAGGAAAGTGAAGAGCTTTGGGAATTTTATTGTGAATAAGTTCTAATAAAACTAATTTGCATGCAAGAAGGTAGTAGAGAGGACATGGATGGAATCCTTTATATATTTTAGACTCGTAACTATACTAAGAAAGTATAGTCTTTTGATATGTAAGATTTGGTGCACGAAGTTTTTTTGCAAGGAGTCTTATACATTAAATAAGCTCTATGCAATGAGATTCAGATTTAATTTGTTGTGGTCAATAAGGATGGATGTTGTTGTGATAATGGTATATAGGGCTTAAATTATTATGGGTTTTGTTAGTTTGTGGTCAAAAGGGATGGTGTTGTTGTGATAATGGTATAGGATTAAATTATTATGAGTTTTGTTAGGTTGTAGTGGAGAGGTATGTTGTTATGATAATGGTATAGTCTTGCATTATCATGGGTTTTGTTAGGTTGTGGTTAAGAGGTATGTTGTTGTAATAATGGAATAGGGTCAGATTATTAAGGGTTTTGTTATCTAAATTTATGTTGTTGCGATAATGGTATATAGGCTTAAATTATTATGGGTTTTGTTAGGTTGTGGTCAAAAGGGATGGATGTTGTTGTGATAATGGTATAGGATTAAATTATTATGGGTTTTGTTAGGTTGTAGTGGAGAGGTATGTTGTTATGATAATGGTATAGTCTTGCATTATCATGGGTTTTGTTAGGTTGTGGTTAAGAGGTATGTTGTTGTAATAATGGAATAGGGTCAGATTATTAAGGGTTTTGTTATCTAAATTTATGTTGTTGCAATAATGGTATAGGATCAAATTAGTATAGGTAAAGTTAGTTGAAAATAGAAAGAACGTTAAATCTACTTATACATGTTGTTATACATATTGTTGGGAGAATTAGTTTTAAAATATTTGTCTCATTATTCTCCTAAAATCTATATCCACTATCTAGTTTGAATCCATGTTCCTTTTGTTTGATATTTGTTGTCAATATTATTACATTGTTGTTGGTTATTTTATATATCATAATTTGGTATGGGAGTGAAACTATGATTTTTTCTAACGTTGTATAAAAACTCCAAGTTATGATGGATAAGGAAAAACATTTATAGAGAAACTATTGTGTGTTTGACTTTCATATATTCTTGCAGATGATTGGTAATCGGTTTAGAATTCCACAACATGGGAAACATAAGTCAAAGGATGAGACAAAACTAAAAATTCATTCAAAGTAACAACATGCATAGGAAAGAAAAAATTATAGGACATGAAGAGATCTCTTAATGCAAACAATAGATGAATATTTGTGGCTTAAAGACTTCCACAGAGTACAACCTCTCCACATAGGTCTATAAAGATAGCATCCACAAATAAAAACCTAAGATCTAAACATTTGCAAATTTTTATTATGCTTGTTAATTTTCATAGATCTAATCCCAAACTCTTGCATGTGAAATCAAATGTTTACTTACAATATTGTCTTCACATAAACTGTAAATGGGTACATGTTTGCAAATAAGTCCTAC
The DNA here is from genome assembly GCA_001517045.1 of Pseudotsuga menziesii. Taxonomy (NCBI): domain Eukaryota; kingdom Viridiplantae; phylum Streptophyta; class Pinopsida; order Pinales; family Pinaceae; genus Pseudotsuga; species Pseudotsuga menziesii. The sequence continues at coordinate 199,365 of LPNX010359531.1, read as the reverse complement.
AAATGCATCCATGATCCATATTGAGGCTTATTGTTGTTCTGTAGGTATCATAATTGTGGATGCATGTTGTGTATTTAATGTTGGATACACCTTCATTCAACTTGAAAGGTTATTTAACCAAGAATATATATGGAATTGAATGGGAACTAAGTTTCTATCCCTATCTTTATGTGGAATTACTTAGATGTTGGGATTTTCTCTCAACTCTCATCATTACAAGTGAAATCCATCAATTCATGCATGGGTGATTGGGTGTCTAGGAATTATAAGTATCCTCATTTATGTTGGTGGCAAATTTTTAATATTGAGAAGGATATCCTTAGGGAGAATTGAATTTTACCTACAAGTCATAAATGTGATTCAACATGCAGCAATATCATACCAAATATGGATATTGGATTACTACGACAACATAAAATTCAAAAATTGTGTTGTTCCCTCCGTGTATTGGGGAGTGTAAAAAATAAAATTCTTATTAAATTTGATTTTAATAAGATGATGTTAGTTTGTTTTTTAGGAATGTATGTAAGTCATACAAAAAGTTTCTTGTAATGCAAGAAACATAGAGGCATACAAAAAGTATAGAAGTTCAAATGCATTCAAATAGATGGGAGATTGAATGAGGCATACATAAATCATAAAAATAAGGTCATTGCATTTAAATAGATTTGGGAGATTGACATGGGGATCTCTTCGTGGATAGTTTTTATTCCTTGTAAGTGTTGTAAGGAGAATTATTTTAATATTAGTTTTCATGTTTTTCACCCAATGTTTATATTTATTATCTAGTGTCAATACATGTTTGATACCTAAATGTTGTGGATATTCAATTAGATATTTCATTACAATTAATCTTAAACATTGCAGAAATGAGATTATATCCTATTATACAATGATTGCTAAAGATTAAATTAGAGAATTAGAAACATATCGCTTGAATTATAAAATGAAATGAGAATATAAGAGAAAATGTAATGTACTAAAGGAGGATAACATGGGGTACCTAGGGATCACTCATACTTAAGATAGAATACGACCTGCGCCTGGAGATTGAGAGCGTGAGGTGGACGAAGGATACGATTTGGCGTGAGGAGCTCGTCTGAGGTTTGGCGAGATCGTGCTTGAGAGATCGGCTCGATTGCTGCCCTTCTCGAGGGTTTCGCCCTGAATTGCCTGGCTTCCCTGCCATGGCTGCTCCAGGGGGAGGGGCCTCCCCTCCCTCCTCTTCGGTTGAAGCCTTTCGAAGGTTGTTAGCCCCGCCTAGGACGAAACTGGCAACAAAGGAGGCCCCGAAATTTGTCAAGAAAGTAGATTCAATTCCAGAAATTACCTTGCCAGAGGAGAAATCCATCAAAATCACCCTGGCACTAGCTGAAAGAGGTCTGGTTGGCCAGTTCACGGGGCTTTGGCCCTCCCCCAAAACCACGGACGACTGGATCCAGCGTAATTGGAGGCCTCACCTGAAGAATAGTGTCACCTGCTATCCAATTGGCAGAGGATTCTTCGTATTCGAATTCATCTCAAAAGAAGATCGTGATCTTATCTTCCAAAGTGGCCCCTATTTCATGGGTTCTCAAGGACTTTACCTGAACAGGTGGACCCCGGACTTTGATCCTACTGTTGATGTTCCGAAAGAGGTTCCGGTGTGGGTAAGGCTACCCAATCTGCCGATCCATTGCTGGAATCTTCAAGCCCTGGAAAAAATAGGAAATGCCCTAGGACGATTCATTGACAAAGCAAAGCACAAAGGTCAGTACTCCTGTGCTAGAATATGTGTTGAAGTTGATCTGGAGGCGGGGCTCCCAGAAGCCGTCAAACTCTCGGTAGGATCATGGACTCATTTCCAGAAACTCGATTATGAACAGCTTCCGTTTAAGTGTCGGCTCTGTGGCCATTTCCAACGCAACTGCCCAAAAATCCAGATGGCAGAAGAAAGTGAAGGTTGGCAGAAGGTCAAAAAAGGAAAGGCCCCAGGCAAGCCAATGGAAAAAAAATCTCACAACAACGCTCAGAAATCAGATCCCAAAGCTCCTCCGAAGAATCCCGTCCAGACTCAAGAGACTACTCAGCAGACAGACACCACGAGCCGAGGAGCAAATCCCTCGGATGCGAATGCTCCAGAAGTTCCTCCGATTATTGTTATTCAAGACTCCTCGCCCACTAAAACTGCAACCCCAATGGAAATGCAAGATAATCCAGGTGTTAATTCATTGGAGCGAGGAGAAATCCAGCCAGAACCTGCTATCCCATTAGTTAGAAGCTCTCCAATCCGTGGAGACTCTCGAGATGCAGAAGCGGAACCGTCAGGCATGGACTCTGATCCAGAGGGAAACTCTGATGAAGGATCCACGGATTCCAGAAGTTCGTATGCAACTCCAATAAAGAAGCCAAGGGGCCGGAAATCCAACAAAAAGCAAAGGGAGGAAAGGTCTTATGCAGATATTCTGCAAGGCTCCCAGCTAACTCTAAAAACTATGGTGAACACAAGATCCAAGCAAGGCCCGACCTCGAAAGGGGCCGTCCCCTCCAAAAGTAAATAATGCGGTACATCTCTTGGAACCGCAGAGGTCTTGGCACTCCGCAGAAAGTTGAAGCAATAAAAGATCTAGTAAGAATCAATAAGCCAGAGATCCTTCTCGTCCAGGAAACAAAAATGGAGGATAGCTCGGCCCTCCATGCAGGAAATTCATTCTGGAAAAAAGGCCCGGGGAAAGCTCTCAGCTCCATGGGAGCCTCAGGAGGTCTAGCCACCTTCTGGGACTCCTCCAAGTATGAGCTAATCTTCGATCACAACACTACCCACTGGATCTACACCAACCTTGTCCACAAAGATTCAGGTAATCATGTAAGTCTGTTTAATCTTTATGTTCCAACCCTGTTAGCTGAAAAAAAAGCTTGCTGGGATTCTATTGTTTCGTTCTTAAGCCTCCAAAGTCCAGAGAACATTATCATTGCAGGAGATCTAAATGTTACTCTAGCTGCAAATGAGAAAAAAGGTGGATCCATAGTCCGTGACCCTTCTCAGGAATGGGTTGAAGACACCATCTTAGGATGGGATCTAGTCGACATCAAACCTTCCAATGGCAACTTTACTTGGACTAATAAAAGAATAGGGCCAGGACACATAGCGGCCCGGCTTGACAGATTTCTAGTCCATTCCTCCTTCCTCAGCCTGGGGCTTCATGCTTTGTCCAAAATCCTTCCCAATTGTATTTCCGATCATAAACCAATCCTCCTTGAGCTCTCTGTTGAGGAAAACCTGGGTCCCATTCCTTTTAGGTTCAGTCCCCTTTGGATCCATCAAGAGGGCTTCGACCTCATTGTCTCTAACTCCTGGAGCAAAAAGGTCACCGGAAACCCTTCCTTTATTTGGGAAGCTAAGCTTAAAAGGCTAAAACATGATCTCAAGAACTGGGCCAAGTCTCTCCCCTCCCTGATCTCTTGCAGGAAAGATGCCCAAGATGCCCTGGAAAGCCATCAAATTCTCATGGAATCTGTTCCTATCACTGAAAGCATAATCCAGAAAGAAAGCACCCTTCAGAAAGATTATTATAAAACCTACAGAGTCGAAGAAGAGTATTGGCGTCAAAAATCTCGAAGCCTCTGGCTAGCAAGCGGTGATAAAAACACCTCTTTCTTTCATAAACAAGCTAAAGCTAGAAAAAACTTCAAAACTGTGAAGGATATTACTTATCAAGGCAACCTGGTTAAAGATTTTGAAGGCATTAAACAGGCTGCCTTTTCCCACTTCCAAGACCTCTACAGTGCTCCTTCTGCTGATCCCATTGATACCAATGCTTACCCCCTCTCTTTGGTCCCCAACTTAGTCCTAGCCTCTGACAATAATACTCTTGCTACACCCGTTACTATGAAAGAACTCAAATCTGCTCTGGACCATATGAAACCTGACAGTGCCCCTGGACCAGATGGTTTCACAGCTAGATTTTTCTCCAGATGCTAGGATATCATCAAATACAATCTGCTGAAGATGGTCAGGAACTCTCAAATCCACCATAAGCTGGGAGGAAGCACAAACTCCTCTTTCCTGGCCTTGATCCCGAAAGAGATTGGTGCCTCTAATTTTTCTAGGTTCCGGCCCATCTCCCTTTGCAACACTGGATACAAGCTGGTTACTAAGATTATTGCCAATAGGATTAAAAAAATACTGTCGAGAATCATTCCCGAGAATCAAGGAGGTTTCATAAAGGGAAGGAAAATACTAGATAATGTAATTCTTGTTCAAGAAGCTATTCATTACAGCTTCCTCCGAAAAGAGAAAGGCATGGCTGTAAAACTAGATCTAGCAAATGCTTTTGACAGAGTAAATCATGAATTCCTTTTTGCAGTTATGGAGAAAATTGGTTTCTCCACTGAGCTCATTGGCTGGATCAAAGGATGCATCTGTTCTCCTTGGGTAGCCCCTCTGGTCAATGGAAGGCCGACCAAGTTCTTTCAGATATCAAGAGGGCTCCGCCAGGGCTGCCCTTTGTCTCCGCTCCTCTATGCCATCCAGGCCTCTGTGTTCAGCTTCCAACTAAACAATTGTCAGCAAGATCTCTCCCTCCCTGGACTCAGCATGGCTCATAATGTAAAGGACATAAATCATGCCCAATTTGCAGATGATACTCTGCTGTTGGGAGGAGCTGGTGTTCACTCTGCAAAGCACTTCAAAAAGGAACTAGATATCTATATTCAGATCTCAGGAAGCAAGATAAACTTGCAAAAAAGAAAAATATACTGCTGGAACTGCTCTGTAGCAGATATAGGAAGAACCTCAAGAGTTCTGGAAATGGAAAGCTTTCAGAACTGGGACTCCTTCACATATCTTGGTGTCCCGATCATTAAATCTGCTGTCAAAACTAAGAACTGGAGCCCCATAGTGGACAAATTAAAAGCAAAGATCCAAAGGTGGGGGGCGAGCTGGCTCACCCTAGCTGGGAAAATTGTTTTGCTGAAATCTGTTCTGTCCAGCATCCCAATTTACCAATCATCTATTCTGCTGGCCCCCTCTTCTGTCATCAGCAAGATTGAAACTCTTTTAAAAAATTTCCTGTGGGAAGGTGGGAAAGGAAATGTGAAAAAGTTGCATCTTATTAGCTGGGACAAAATCCAAAGACCCTACAGAGAAGGAGGCCTCCAAGTTAGAAGTCTTCATGCTCAGAACTTAGCTATGGGAACCAAAATTCTCTGGCAGCTTGTCTCCGGGAAATCTAGCTGGAGCAAAAAGGCTCTGTGGAAAAAATATTTCTCCGGCCAGAGAATTCACTGCCTTGACAAAAATCCAACTAGCAAAAATGGCTCTCCAATTTATAAGCTCTGTCTCAAAGCCCTGGATCACTTCAGATCCTCTTTGTACTTGGTGCCTGGTAACGGGAAAAAAATAAAAGTATGGGAAGATTCAATCCTCGGGGAAGAACCTTTGGAGCATAACTCTGAAATTCAGAATGTAAAACAGTGGCTCAAGAACCAGCAGGTCTTCACTCTTTGGGACCTTTCTGAATGGGACAATGAAAACTGCTGGACAGATTGGAAGTTTGGGGACCTCCCTAGTGTGCTAGAAGATGAGGCAAAGCTGCTGTCCAATCTCCTACAAGGCAAAGCCCCCCTAAATCAAGCTACCTGTGATAAGAGAGGATGGAGTTCAAAAACTGGAAATTTCACAGCAGCTGAAGGTTATCGGTCCATAATGACGATTCCTCACGCAGCCCCAAACCCAATCCAATGGAATTTCGTTTGGTCCACCCTGTCCATTCCGAAAGTTGATCTGTTTTGCTGGAATGTGGTGTACAGAAGTATCCTAACAGCTGATAACTTAAGAAAGAGAGGCCTGGAAGGTCCCTCAAGATGCTCCCTGTGCAAGAGTGATGAAGAAAATATTGACCATCTTCTGCTGTCCTGCCCTTTCTCCAGAGAAGTCTAGAAAGAAGCTCTTCCAACGAATCCTAGTTTTATTATGCCAGCTCTAACTGCAGAGTTGTTTTTCAGATGGGCAGAGTACTCCCCTTTTCAGCTCTCCAAAAAAGATCTCCTCAAATCTGCCTGGATGCTTCTCCCTAAGTTTATTTTCTGGAAACTGTAGCTTGAAAGGAACAACCGGCTGTTCAGGAATGTGGAAATTTCTCCATCAAGGATCGTGATGAGAGCCAAAGCTCTACTTGGAGAAGAATTGGACCAAAAGCCTGATGTCTTGAATGCAAGACCTCTGGATGACAGAGAATCTTCTTGGCTCTCAGCCCTCGCCTCCAGTGCTCTAAAAGACTCAATGATCAGAATTCCAACTCATGCTGACTGGGAAATAAGAATGGAAGAAGAAGAATTTCTAAATTGGAGGCTCTCTCTGCAGGTTCACTGTTTGTATTTTGATGGCTCCTCTAAGGGCAATCCAGGACCATCGGGAGGGGGAGGAGTGATCCTCACGCCCTCAGGCTCCATTCAATCCTCCTTTGCTTGGGGGCTAGGAGTGGAGACTAATAATTTTGCAGAGTTTTATGCTCTGTGGCAGGGACTCCGGCAAGCTCTAAGCCTAAAGATCCGAAATATTTCAATCTTTGGGGACTCCAGACTCGTGATTCAGGCCATGCGATCGAAGTCTCGTCCCACCAACATTCACATGAACAGGATCGCCCAGAAAATTCATTCTTTAGCTGACAAGTTTCAAACCATCATTTTCTATCACGTACTTCGCCATCTTAACAAGCAAGCTGATCTAGAAGCCAATCATGCCTCTACCCTGAGCAAGAGCATCATCTCAATCAACAGAAATGAATCTCTCTGCAACATCCCTTGACTCTTCCTAGGCTGCTCGCGATCTAGTTGATCTCTGCCTTGCTGTTCCTGTGCGCATGTCTTCAGTCTCCTTCTTGTGATCCCCTGAACATAAGAATGGCCTGTTCGTTGCACAAGAGAAGTTCATGGTTCTCCTTCCCTTCAGGAACTTTTTTATTCCATGCTGTCAGCTTTTCTTCCTGAAATTTGGACAGTTCGCCTTCACCCTCCTCTGGCGCGATGGGAAAAGTCTGGTTCCATTCTTCAATGTTCTATGTAATCTCCGAGCAGATTTTTCGATTCAGAAGGGACAAGCTGTTTACAAAGAAATCTTCTCTCCTTTTCAAAGATGCAACGATTGTTTGGCGACTTTAGATGAATACTAGCGCACTGGAGCTCGCCTTAAGACCTTCATTTACCCATTTTAGTTGTTCGCCTTCACGTTGATCTTCTTTTAACCTGTTCTTTAGCTCTGAAGTCCACTCCTCAGCTTTGTGATTCCGTCCACCTCCTTGGCTAGCTATTGTATTGTTTTATTGCTTCTTGGCCGTTGTGCCCTTTGGTTCAGCGAGGGTTAGCCGTTGTTAAAGCTGGGCACAATTTGTTTCATTTCAGTCCATCATTGGACTTTACTTTTCTTGACTGAGCTCTATGTTTTGCTCAGGGATTTCCTTTGTATCACAGCCCCGGAAGCTGATTTTCCAGTCATCTATTAACCTTCCCAACAGTTTTGGTCAAAAAAAACATGGGGTACCTAGGGAGGTACCAAATGGGAATAATGTATGTAATGTGGCCACAATTATGGAATATGAACACCATCAACACATTAACCACTAGATGTACCTTGGGAAAATCAATGTTATGGGAAACCCAAAATGAAAACAGGATTGCACCTTGCTCTTTTCTACCAATATTAAAAAGAAAGAAACAAAGAAACATTATATCACTATGGAGTTATTTGATACTATGGATTGTGATTGGATACTACAATATTGTATGCTTCCATTGCCTTACACCAGTATCCTTATTCTTTACTCTTATCAACTATGGAACAACAAATGATTAAAATAGTAATAGAACCCATTCCATTTTTTTCAATTTATTTTTTATCTTATAATGATAGTTGGTTAGGGTCAAGGTTAAGGTCTTTAGACCCTCTAATGGTTAGGGTTTTAGGTCATATAGAATATTCTTGAAATTCCATATTTGACTAGTTCCAGTTCCACATATACAAAAAATGATAGATGGCATGGCATACAGTTGGAACTATTGTGGTCAAAGGATAGGTCAACTTACTAGAGGAATAGATTCCTCAAACAAAATCCTATTGAGGTTCTCTTTGGACTATTGGTAATCCCTTAATGAGTAGAGTAGTGTTAAGGGATTGGGAAATCTTCTTGTAAAAGTTTGGCCCCAAAAATAATCTTTTAATAAATCCCAATACATGCTCTAAAAGTTTGAATACCCTAAATCACCAATTAAGGTTATGCCTCTACTATGGGCCTGGAAAGGACATGGGATCTAATTTTCCACCCCATAAAGTATTAGTGTGAATGACAAATTGTATAATGACTAGTTATGTAAGACACCTCACCATTTTTGAAACCTTTTTCTCCACAAATATTTTACTGAAGGAGATGAGGAAAAAAAAATTAAATTTTATCCATGGAGTACATTTTGGTATTTCTTGGAAGTTGTGATTTTAACCCAACCTACCAAAGTTCTTGTTTCCACCATATATATTTTTAATACTTTTTCTACAGAATTGTATCTTCTAGTATCTCTACCTAAGATTTTGATGTTAATTCCTCTATTATAGGTAAGACTTTCCCCTCTGTTAGGATTATTAATCCTCCCTTGACCAAACTATCTATTAGATTAATTTAGCCTAACTTAGGAGTTTTAATTAATTAATTAATTCCTCTAGTACCATTGGGTCCACATGGCCTAATGGGGCCACATGTACCAGTTACTAGAGTGTGGGGAACACTGCTAGAGGATATTTGCCACTCACTGCACTTGTATTCAGCAAATTAGGCGCCTCCTAGGACAGTCCCTACATTTTAGGAGTCACTAGGGAGTCCTAGCACCAACCTCCTTCAGTTAGTTGGAGTTGGAACTAGTTAAGCTTAGTTAATTTCCAATTACATTCAGTTAGATCACAATCAGTTCAGTTAGCACTAGTTGTGCATGGTTGCATGTGGATTAGGCATCTTTACTCACCTACCACTTCAGTTAGACTGAGTTAACTGTTTATTACTGATTGTGCGAGTTTTTTAGACATCTGGAGTTAACCATTTGGACTCCGATATTGATTGAGACATCCTGAGTTAGCTAGTCAGTTAGGTACAGTCACATCCAATTGGTAGATTCAAATTCCTCCCTAATGGATTTGAATTCTTCCTTATGTAAACTATTGTAACACCAAATTCAATTAATGACATTGATATTGTAATTACCTGAGCTATACTCATCTATTTCCTATGTGGTTTGTTTTGTTCAGTGTGTATCATCATTCTCCTTTTACTGCAATAATAATTTTGGACTCATTGATTGAAGATATAAATGGAACAGCAATTTTAACATGGTATCAGATCTGTCTCAAGCAAGCTTCATTTTTTTCTCTCTCCATTGAACATCAGAAGCGGTTGGGTTTCCACAAAAGTCTCGCAAAGAGTGCCTTGCTTCCTCTGAATTTATTCAGAGTGGTGGTGCGGGTGTGATAGACCCTGAAAACATGTTCATGTTGAGAGGGAAGGCATGATTCTAACATAGTTCGAATGTTTTAGTGTTTTGCAGTGAAAATCTACAGGTGCTACGTAGCTTGTGTGAAGATTTATGTTTTTCCAGCAGGGTAATTATGGATTCTCTACCTTATACTCCTCGAATCCTAACACTCTTCAATTATATTGATTGGAGGGCAGATATGCAACTGCCCTTGCGCAAGCTTGGCTACTACAGGATAATACTTTGAAGGGAGGTTGAGCCCCATCAACCAATTGAGAAGAAAAATTTTCTAAACTGCTTAGATGAAGCTTTCGGTTATCTATGCACTCATATATCAAGAGATCTCCTCTTCCACCTTGAAGGTTTGAGGACACCCAGAGAATCCTGAGAGAAGATTGAATACTTGTTTAGCAAACAAGATGAGTTTCGGGGACACCTCCTGGAGAATGAGCTGGTAGCCTTACATCCCAACAATTTCGAAACACTAGAGAAATTCTTTACTAAATTCAAGTCTCTTGCACTTCAATGCAAACAGTGTGGAATAGAAAGAGATGATGAGCAAAATGTGCTTTCCATTCTCAGTAAACTCAGCCCAGAGTATTCTGTATTTGTCTCAATCTTCCATTCGAAAAGGGATTCCTTTTCGGATTGGAAAATTCCTTCACTTGATTCCTTTTATGAGTCCTTAATCAAGGAGCAAGAGAATTTGATTCAAATGGGAGTCATCAAGACCTCCAAAGATTAAGGTCTCCTAGTGACAGACTCTTCCAAAGCACAAGCTAAGGTGAAATCAAAGAAGAAGGAGCCCAAAGTAGCTGATTCGAAGCCTAAACAGAATCAACAGAATTCAGAAGGAGCCTCCAACTCTAAGAAAAATAAGAAATCCGAAAAGAAGATGTGTCCCTATCGTATGAGAGGTTTTCACCTTGAAAAATCTTGTATGAAGAAGCAAGTATATCAGCTGACTGGTCTCCTTAAACAGAATAACATTGCTCTCCCACAAGGAGCAAAGAATCCTGATGATGGACATGAAAGGTGTCATGCTTAGAAAGCTGGCCTACCTCGGTCAACAGCCTATTTTATTGATTCTAGAGCATCCAACCACATGGTTTCCTCCAAGGATTTCTTCTCCACTCTCAACATCAAAGAAGGGCCCACTATTCACATGGGAGATGATTCCCAAATTCCAGCAGCAGGAAGAGGCACCATCAAAGTCCAGCATGGTGTTTTCAGAGATGTCCTATATGTGCCTTATCTTGCAACTAATCTGTTGTTTGTATACCAGATGACTCACATTGGCTCACCAAAGCAAGTTTTGTTTGGACTTGACTCAGTAGAGATCACAAAAATCTCAACTGGGGAGATTGTAGTGAAAGGAATTGTTGATCATGACTCCAAGGCATATATTTTCTCTCACTTCACACCATTTACAGCTCCAGCATCACCATATATTCCATTCAAAGCAGACGAAGGTATAAGCATTCCTTCACTTCCTATTGCAGATACAGTTTTATTTCCTGACATTTCAGATTCACATTCCGAAGAGGAGGCACACTAGCATGATCTAGACATTGAGCTTACACCTCAAAAGGATCTATATCCGAATCCAACATCTACTTTATTTCAGCAGCCTAAATGGGCTCAATAGCTCATAGAAGTAGCTGGAAATGGTGTTATGGATCCAGATGACAAGAGAAGAATGAGGTCCCAGTATCGAAAGGAGAGTGTTGCACTATCCCACATAGATCTACTTCTTCCTAAGAGGTGCTTTATGATGTTGGGGTTAGATCCTCAATCATTCAAGGAAGCTTTCCATGAACCTAGATGGCAAGCAGCCATGGATGAGGAGTTTCATTCGCTACATGACAATAAAACTTGGGAAATTGTCTCCTTACCTCCAGGAAGGAAGCTTGTTCATTGCAAATGGATCTACAAGACCAAGATTGCTGCAGATGGAACCACAACCAAGTACAAGGCTCGGTTGGTGGCCAAAGGATAATCTCAAGTTCAAGGCTTGGACTACAATGAGACATTCACTCCAGTAGCTAGAATGGATTCCATCAGACTTGTCTTGGCTATTGCAGCTTCCAAAAGATGGGAGGTACATCACATGGATGTGAAAAGTGCCTTCCTTCATGGTGATTTGGAGGAAGAAATATATATGAAAAAAACTGAGGGGTTTATTGAAGATCCCTCCTTAGTTTGTAGACTAAGGAAATCACTGTATGGGCTCAAACAAGCCCCAAGGGCATGTTACTCCAAGATGTATGCCTTCGTCATATCTCAGAAATTTGAAAGGTGTGAATCAAATTGTAATATATACATGCAGAAGAAAGAGGGGTTTTTCTTTTAGTTGTATTGTATGTGGATGACTTGCTTATTACTAGCAGCTCTACTGTTGGATGGAGTAGCATCAAGTCTGCTCTAAACAAAGCATTCGCTATGACTGACCTAGTACTGTTAAGATAGTTCATTGGTCTCAAAGTAAGTCAAAAGACTTTGGGAATCATGATCTCACATTCCAGGTATTCATTAGACATGCTTAAGGAGGCCCTCTGTCCCTTTCTATCAGGAATGAGGCTTGAAGAAGGTGGTTCCACACCCTTGGTAGATAGCACTCTCTACAGACAGCTCATTGGGAGCCTCTTGTATCTCACACATTCGAGACTAGACATATCCTATGTTGTGAGTGTTGTTTCCAGGTACATGCAAGAGCCACATGAACTGCACTAGAAGGAAACAAAGAGGATCTTGCACTATGTGCAGGGTACTATAGATTATGGGATCCATTATGCAGCTGGAGCACAACTTGATCTCACAGGATTTACAGACTCAGACTAGGAAGGAGATGGAAATGATAGGAAATCCACCTCGAGTTTTGTATTCATGATTGGATCTGGGCCAATTTGTTGGTCCAGCAAGAATCAAGCAACACTTTCACTGTCTTCAGCAGAAGCAGAGTATCGGGGAGCTATGAATGCACCTATTCAAGCAGTTTGGCTACATGGAATACTGACAGAGTTCAGGATTCATACTTCACCTGCAATGGATCTTTATTGTGACAAATAGAGTACAATCAAAATTTCCAGTGATCCAGTTCAGAAACAGAGGACAAAGCACATAGAGGTTCACATGCACTACATTCAGGAACTGGTGCATGATAGAACCATCACACTGCACTAGTGTCCTATAGAGGATCAGATTGCAAATATTTTTACCAAGTATTTTACAGAAAAGAGATTTACCTTTTTCATGTCTCTTTTAGGTATTAAGGCTTGATTCTTAGTTCCAATCTCTGCTTATTTTGAGCGGGGGGGTTCCCATGAGGTTTTCCCCTGTTTCCCCAGTTGTATTAAGCAGCATTATGTATTTTAGATTGTATATGGGTGACTTATGGCCTTGTTTCCAGGGCCCATAGTTGTCCAAGTTATGATTCAGGGGGGGTGTTAGGATTATTAATCCTCCCTTGACGAAACTATCCATTAGATTAGTTTAGCCTAACTTAGGAGTTTTAATTAATTAATTAAGTCCACTAGTACCATTGGGTCCACGTGGCCTAATGGGGCCACATGTACCAGTTACTAGAGTGTGGGGAACACTACTAGAGGCTATCTTCCACTAACTACACTTTCATGCATCAGATTAGGCACCTCCTGGGCCAATCCCTACATTTTAGGAGCCACTAGGAGTCCCAGCACCAACCTCTTTCAATTAGTTGGAGTTGGAACTAGTTAAGCTTAGTTAATTTCCATGTACAATCAATTAGATCACAATTAGTTCAGTTAGCGCTAGTTATGCATGGCTGCATGTGGATTAGGTGCCTTTTCTCACCTACCACTTCAGTTAGACTGAGTTAATTGTTTATTACTGATTATGTGATTTGTTTAAACATCTAGAGTTAACCATTTGGACTCCGATATTGATTGAGACATCCTAAGTTAGCTAGTCAGTTAGATACAGTCATATCCAATTGGTAGATTTGAATTCTTCCTTATGTAAACTATTGTAACACCGGATTTAATTAATGACAATGATATTGTAATTACCCGAGCTATACTCATATGTTTCCTGTGTAGTTTGTTTTGTTCAGTGTGTATCTTCATTCACTTTTTACTGCAATAATAATTTTCGATTCATTGCTTGAATATCTAAATGGCACTGCAATTTTAACACCCTTATTTTCCTTATTGAACATGAATGGCTCATAGAGTTGTAAATTATCCACATTCACTACAAATTAAATGTGCATGTTTGTACGTAAACTAAGTATGTAAGTATTATTTCCTACATATTCTAACACTTCAAATGGATCATATTGTAGATCCTTGATCTTTTAACCAAATCCCTACAAGATATCTTTATTAAAGTGAAATAAGACTCATTCTCCCATCTTGAATGTCTTCTCAATTATGTGTTGGTTGTGCTTGGCCTTATACTTATATTGTGATTTCTAGAATGTCTCATATACCTACAAATGAATGTGCCTAATATTGTTGATGAATATTTCATCCTTCCTTATTTTTCTTGCAACTTCTTCCTCCTCTCCTCCATTATGTCCATATACAAATCTAGATGTGATGGTGGAAAATGTCCAAAACAAGTTTCAAAATGGGGCTTGTTGGTGGAATTATGGACTGCTTCATAAAGAGAGTGTTAAATGTAGATCAACTTCTCATCCCAAGTTCTTATATGATTATTATTATAACCCTTCGAAATTTGGACCAATGTAATGATCACCACTTTGGACTAACCATTTGTTTGTGAATGGAAAGTTGCATATATCTCCATCTTAGTATTCATATTCTCCCAAAGTGCAGTCTAAACTTAACTAAGAAAGCCATCATTTCTATCTAAAATGATATTCCTTAATATCTGGCAGTGCATACAAACCCTCTCAAAGAACATAAATGTTGCATCCACTCCCCTTATGGTAGTTTTGCAAGGCAAGAGGATCCACATGTTACTAAATTTGTTCGCTACTACAAATATATAATCATGCCTTGGCCTACTTCCTAGAAAACCTCCCACAAAATCCATGGAAAATCACAAGAGATTTTTTCTTATAGCCTAGTTGGTATAGGTAAGGGATGATATAGAACTTAATTCCTATTTCTTTGTTTTTTTGTATGAAGAATTTTGCATAATAGAATGAATTGAATACTACAATAAAAAAGGAAATTGGCATTTATTTTAGTACCAAATTTTAGTGTTTTTTGCTTGGAGTTATTTGCCATTTCAATTTTGAACCAAATTTAATTCCAACTGTAGCACTATCTTAGCATTGATTTTGGTGTTGTGCCATATTTTATTTTTATTTTAGTGCTAACTTAATAGACTTTTGTTCCAATTTTTGGGATATTATAAATCCACTTCATACTTAGGATAAAATATTTAATCATTTTTTATTGAATTCCTAGGATAAAATATTTAATCATTTTTTATTGAATTCCTACCTACTAGCCTAGATAGTTGGCATCCACTTGCACCACTTGGTCAACACTTTCCATGTATACCCTAGGAGCGCATTTATCCTAATTATGGTCAGATATTACCCACTTTATTGACTTCTAGAATTAATAATTGCGCCTTTCTGTGGATTGTGTCTTTATTATGCTTTATTCCATCTTTTCAGTGGATAAGGTAAATCTAGTCAACTAGGAAACTGCTATCTTTTGTTGGAAACCCATCCTCCATGATTTTCTTTCCAGATTACAGGATTAGCATGTTTTTCCATCACTCTTGACAACTCACTCATGCTTTAACTAATTCGTGAGGACCTTGACAGAGTTGGAAAGTTGTTTAGCCACCTCTGGGGGCTTATCATATTTAGTAAGCTTGATTTATGAGCTAACATGAGTTGTCTTCCACCAACTCAATTTTCCTTTATAAAGATGTATTACTATTGTAATAATAATCAATCAATTCATTACTGATCATCAATAAATTTTTCATTCTTTACTTCTTCATGTGATTCAGTCTCTTTATTACTCTTTATATTTTCCTTATGCATACTCATGAGAATTAACATGTAGCAAGATCTACCTCATGCGCTTCTTCTTTGAATCAAGGATCTATTTCTACATCGTATCAGAGCTGAAAATTATACATGGTATCAGAGTACAAGGTTGTTCAAGTTCAATAGAGTTGAGGAGCTCTATGTTCTCTCTATCAGAGCGCATCTAATCTCATATTCCTCTCTAAAGAAGAGCTTGTTATTAAGCTTACAATATTTTCTCCTAGTTTTATTTGTGCAGGTTGCAGAGAGTATCTTCTTGAGCACATCAACATCTCAGTACAGATTCCTCTTCAACTATGATCTTGAATCCCTTCAACTATCACGAATGGAAAGACCAAATTGGCATTCTATTGTGCAGTAAGGGACTTTATAGAGTTTTTATGGCTTTAGAAAATGAACCAAATTCTGTTGTTAAGAAAGCTAAGTGGCATAGTAGGTTGGATAAATCCTATGGATTGGTTTGCTTCTCTATTTCCCCTAATCTACTCTTTCATATAGATCGTTTTACCACTCCAAACCAAGTGTGTACCAAACTTGAGTCTCTCTTTGGAGTACAAGATGAGATAAGAGTGCATCAGTTGGAGAATGAGTTAATCTCAATGATTCCAAGCAGTCTCGATTCTATTGAGGGTTTCTTCACCAAATTCAAGTCACTTGCTCTATTTCTCAAGCAATTTTTGATTGACAATAATTAATATCAATTTATTCTATACATTCTTTCAAAATTGGGTCCTGAATACTCAGTTTTTGTGTCTACTTTTCATGCTACTAGGATAGTTATTTCTAATTGGAAAATGCCTTATTTGAGTACATTCTTCGATTCACTAACAAAGGAGCAAGATACATTGATCCAAACAGGTGCTCTTAGATGTTCCATGGTCAATGATCATGCTCTCGTAGTTTAAGGAAGCAAGAATACCAAATCCAAAGAGAAGCAAATTGTGAAAAAAGAAGAAGCCAAAGTCAAATTTTGAAGATGAAAGTTTGAATCCTATTGATGAAGGTTCAATGAAGAAAGTCAAGAACAAAGAAAGTACATCCAAGTGTTCTTATTGCAGCAAGGGATTTCATCCTGAGAATAAATTTTTTAATAATAATTTGTCCATCATGTCTCATTTACTTGAGAAGCACAACATCAAAGTTCTAGATGAGCTAGAGAAGCCTGATGACTCCTCGAAACATTGTCATAGTGTGTAGCTCCAAGGTGATATAAACTATGAATTGAGTGCCAAACTTAAATCCTTTACTTGCATATCTTATATAGACTCACTTTCTGATATATCAGAATCATAAATCTCTGTTTATTTCTTCGATAATCCATCTATCAGTCTCCTAGATTCATCTCCCAATAATTGTGATTTTTCACTGGATACTGATTTGTCTTTAAGAAACTCTTCTTCACTCCATTCAAATGATAATAATTCTGATTTAGAATCATATTTTTAGGCTGATATTCATTTCATGACATCATCCCCACCATCTACCATACCTCTAAATACTCCTAAGACTTTACAAACCCCAAGGTCGCTAGTTGATTCTTCATTGGTTTCTTATGCAGTGTTACTTATATTAAATGGTTTCAAGGCTTGTCTATTTTTCATTGGTTGGATATATATGACCTTAGTAATAATTGGAATTATATTACACATGTTTGGATTTTTTCTAAACATTTATGTTTCAGATCTCAATTCCATCCATCATTCAAATTTTTACACTCATCATTTTTCCCTAGTTGCTCAAAGTTTTCCTAGTCTAGCCCCATATCCTCATGGAGACACTGAAGCTTTGGTATTTGTTGTTCAATATTAAAATATTTCTGATATATCTGAGTCTTTTCAACCTCATATCATATCTGGGATGGTGCTACATCATATTGGAAGAATGATATGTTATTCACATCAAAATTTTACAGATATGTAAGGAATTGATTATGTTACTGATTATCTTAATTTTTGTACTCTTTGGGAAGGAGTATGCACATATATATTTTCATTTTCAAGTTGTGCTTGCATATCATAGTTTTTTAGTAGCAATAATGATTCAGATAATGATCCTACTTCATCAGATGATGAGATACAAGGAGTCTCTCCTCTTCTTTCTTGTAGAATCTACACTCTAGCGTGTGATCATGGAATTCATGATTTCTTCATCAAAGTATTTCACCAGACAAGGTTCATTCAGCTCATTCAAGTGAATATAAAGACATATTGAATACATATTTCAATTTTTTGTGCCTTGTCCTTTCTTACAGGAGGATTTTTTCCATGTGGTTTTTCCTCTTTCCTCAATTTTTTGGACATGAATAATTAATTGTAAAGGGTGACCATAACCTTAATGGTGGGCCCTATATACACCTATGTAGACCTATATGCTTCTATGTATCTAATTACTTTAGACATATCATCATAAATTCAAACTTAAAGGGGGGGTGTTTGGATATCATAAACCCACTTCATACTTAGGATAAAATATTTAATCATTTTTTATTAAATTCCTACCTACTAGCCTAAATAGTTGGCATCCACTTGCACCACTTGGTAAACACTTACCATATATACCCTAGGAGCGCCTTTATCCTAATTCTGGTTAGATCCTGCCCACTTTATAGACTACCAAATTTAGTAACTGCTCCTTCTTGCAGATTCTATCTTTATTCTGCTTTATTCTAACTTTTTAGTGGATAAGGTAAAGCTAGTCAACTAGGAAACTGTTATCTTTTGTTTCCAACCCATCCTCCATTATTTTCTCTCCATATTCCAAGATTAGCATGTTTTTCCATCACTCTTGATAACTCACTCATGCTTTAGCTAATTCGTAAGGTCCTTGGCAAAGTTAGAAAGTGCTTTAGCCACCTATGGGGGTTTTATTAAGCCTGATTTATGAGCTAGCATGAGTTGTATTCCACCAACTCAATTTTCCTTTATAAGGATGTATTAATATTGTAATAATCATCAATCAATTCACTATTGATCATCAACCAATTATTCATTCTTCACTTCTTTGTGTGATTCAATCTCTTTATTATTCTCTATTTTCCTTGTGCATACTTGTGAGAATTATCTTGTAGCAATATCTACCTCTTGTGCTTCTTCTTTGCATTAAGTCTCTAATTCTACATGGTATCAGAGTTGCAATTTCTACACCTACTTTAGTTCCAAACATTGCATATTGGTTACATTGAATTTAGCTTCTAATTTTTTTCCTCCACTTTAACATCTACCATGGCATCAACTATTTATTTCACTATATCTTCCATTATTGCACCATGTTTTAATTACATTATAGATTTCACATTATTGTTGAATTTGGATTCCACTTTAGTATTGAGTTTGGATTCCACTTTGACATTGAGATTTGCTTCATTTTATCACCAAACTTTTGCTTCCACTTTAGTGTTGAGTATTTCTTACACTTTATTGTCAAGCTTTTCTTCCACATTACCATTAGTTATTGCTTTCACTTTAGTGTCACATTTTAATTCCATTTTTGTGCCAATTTTGCGTCCAATTTAACATTAGGTGTGGCTTCCAAATTAACACTAAGTTTTTTCCACTTTAGCGCCAAAATTTGTGCCCACTACATCTTATTTAGCACTAGGTCTTCTCCCTTTATAGAGTCCACTTTAGCATTGAGTTTAGCTTCTAATTTAGACCTGGATTTAGCTTCCACTTTAACCTCGGGCTTTGCACTAAATTTAGCTTCCAAGTTAGCATCGCCTTTATTATATTCATTTTATTCATTCCAATTAAGTTAATGAATTCTATCAAAGTTATTAATAAAAAGAGATCAATATTGAACAAATATCGCAAATTAAATTTATACCATAACTTTTATTAACAAATTTAAGGGAAATGGGCAACCTCCATCCAAAGTAACATAAATGCACATCCATTCTAACAAACTCATTATTATAAACAAGGTTAAACAATAATGATATCATTATATATAGTAATTCACTCTTAAAAAAATCAACAACTTCCAATATATATCAATTGGGTAAAATTGATAACATCATCATCATCATCATCTTTAATTAAAATAAGTGAAAATATAATGTCAAATATATAATCATATCATCATGTCATGGACAACATTATAGAAAAGTAAAAAATCAAGTCATATACACACACACACACACAATGTAATTAAATACTAGAATATCATAAGAAACAAGTTTTGTGGTCTCATGATATATACAAAGGTCAAAATGATCTATCAATCATCATGATATCTCAACAACAATCCATGAAACAAGTTAGTATGATCCAGAATATAACATTATCTATATCATCATATAAGTTAGTATATATCCCCAATAGCATAAGGATCATAAATTTTCTCAATCATTGTTTGAGTGTTGGCTACCAACACCACCAATGCCACCACCATCGCCATCATCATTGCCACCACCTAGTTCTGATCCACACTTGACATAGTATAGATCATCATCTCTAGTGCCCTAGAAATAAAACAAGCATTCAATACTAAAATTTAGTATTAAGTTCATGTCATAGTGAATATATGTGTTACATTGCTAATTTTACACCATACAAAAGCACAACAAACTATAATAAAATAGTAATTACTATGTGTGCAGACATTAATATGACAACAAATGAAAGTCCGAAAAAATATAAGTAAACAACAATTGCATCAAGAGATATTTACAAAAATTGTTTAAGAAGTTTTAAGTTTGTTTGTATGAAGGAGATAGTTGTAGTGAAATCCTCAGAAGACTAAAGTGGAGATACCATAATAGAGACGTAACAGGGGATCATTGTAATAATGACATATATCTATATTATTTAAGCCAAATCAAATTAACCAACATATTTAAATCCATTTTCCATCAAAATTCGTCAATGAATTTTGTACAACACAACAAAACATTAAAACAAAAGAAAGCAGCTAAACCATGACGTATCAACTGGGATGAAGCTCCCAGAAAACATCAAGAGGCAAGCCGTCCCAAGTAGCTGCGACAATCCTTGAAACTCCAAGCGAAGAGGGAAATGGTTTTCTTATGAGTGCATCCCATGATGAACATGGAAAACATCCTCATTCATGTGTTACCAAGTGGAGAAGGTATCAAACTAAAAATTTGACCTGCCTACAAATGACCCACGTCCAATTTTCAAGTGGACCATTACACAACTTGTTTACTGCACCATCGACATTCCCACAAAATGACACTTCCATCAACAAAGAATTGTATCAGATTGTACATTGTATTCAATTATGTAACATAATCAAATTTGTAACCGAATGCAATGAAAATATGGGAGAACATCAAGATGTAAGCACTCTAAGGGAGCTACAACAATCCTTGAAAATATAATTAGAGTGGAGAAGAATTTGTCCTCTCGCAATGAGATTGGCCAGTCTTATAATACATGTGTTACTAAGTGAGATGGTAACAAACTATAAAACAGCCACCCTATAAATGACCCACATGCAATTTCTAGGAAGTCCTCGCAAGTAGCACATTCACCCCACCAATGTTTGGATGAAATGACTCTTCCTTTGACATAAAGGTGGATGAAATAGTACATTGTATTAATTAAACCAACACACACATACTCTAGACTCAACAATCTGTTGAAATAATGTAACTTCGAAGAATATTCTACTTGCATTTCACATTATTATTATTCCTCCTTCGGGAGATGTCACTTATGTAAAAGGTCATGTAAAAGTAATGAGGTAATCCCTCCATTGTAAGTCGAGTCAATAGCACCCTGAAAAGAATAATATAATTATTATTGTGGGATTTCCTATGTATATCGGCCTTGTTAGTTAGATAGGTTGGCCCAGTTAGGGAAAATGTCAGTTTGGAAGATCAGTATAAATAGGGAGGCACCCTCCCTCATTTGTACACACTCACACACACTTGTGTTGTGTAAGAGAGAGAAAGAAGGAGGGACATAGAAGGAAGAGGACTAATGTCTTTGGTGTTTTGGCTCTTATGCTTGGGGTTTGGTCTCTCTATCTATGAGACCTTGTTATTTGCTCATTGCATATTGGTAATCTATATTTAGGAAGTTTTGTTCAGTTTTCCCTTTAGGGTTTTCCCAGGATAAATTGATATGTACCTTGTGATTGTGTTTCTTTCAGTGATCCTCTTTATGTTTTTATTATGAAAATGTATTAAATGATAATAAAGTTAGGAATTAAGCTATGGAAACATAGAAAAATTAACATGGTATCAGAGCTAGCCTGAAGAGAGCATCTTTCATGAGGTAAATCTCTCTCTCCTCCTCTAGAAAAGAAAATTAGGGTTTTCTAATAATGTGTAATTTTTTAGTGCAAGTGACATAGGGAGGTGTGCCTCTCCTATGTGCATATTTTGGCACCAAGATCTAATTTTTTCAGTGGTCATATCCTCCGAAAATTCGAACCCTATTTTGGCTTGAAACAAAAAAACCAGAAAACCAGAAATTATAGTCTAGGATCATGAAAGTCCAGTTTCAAGGGTTAGAATTTGGATTCTTCAAAAACTGACTATACCATCATACTCACCTTAGTCAAGTGCATATTTTGGTGAGTACATTTTTCAATTCTGAGAAATTTTCATTTTTTGTCATTTTCTGATCTCCGGGATAAGATGTCTCCAAACACTAAGCTTGATGACAAGTTGGAAGGCATAGAAAATTTCCATGCTTTGAAATATAGAATAGGACTAATTCTAGAAGAGGGTGATCTTGCAAAATTGATCAAGGGAGTTATGTTGGAACCTGAAGAAGATGAAGAAAAGTAAAAGTACATGAAAGACATGATTAAAGCTAAGAAGATCATAGCTGATTCAATCAAGGATCACTTGATTCCTCAAGTATCCTCTAAGGATACACCTAAGGAAATGTGTGATTCCCTATCAGGAATGTATGAAGGAAGAAACATCAACCAAAAGATGAACTTGAGAGCCAACTCAAAACTACAAAGATGAGCAAGGGTGAATCCATCCATGAATACTTCACAAGGGTCTCTCAATTCAAAGAACAACTAGAAGCAATTGAAGACAAGATTGATGAAATTGAAATAGTAATGAACTCTCTTAATGGTCTTACTAGACCATGGGTCTCCTTCATCCAAACACTATGTGCAAGGAAGGATAGCCTAGAATTTTATATCCTATTGGAAGAATGTGGTCAAGAAGAAGCTAGAGTAGCTAACCGAGAAGCACTACTTAGAGATGATGACCATGCTCTAGCTACTCATACTAGAACAAGAAAAGGAAATCAACATTTAAAAAATGAAACTTGTAAGGGGTCTTATCCTCCTTAGAAGTTTCAAAAGAATAAAAAGGGAGATTACAAGCAAAAATATTTCTCCACTTATCAATGTTACCATTGTGTTAAGATAGGACACATTGCCATAAAATGTCCAACAAAGAAAGAAGAATATAAAAGGGTAGCCTATATGAACTGAGAGGTCACTCAGAAGCAACCTTGATCTATAATCAAGATATTCCTATGCTATTATGGTCTGAAGCAACAAGGACAATAGTATATGTCCAAAACAAAATACCCCATAGTGCACTTAGATTCAAGACCCCTGAATAAATGTTCACAGGAAAGAAACCAGAGGTAAGTCAATTGAAGATATTTGGTTGTCCAGTGTTTGTTCATATACCAAAAGAGAAGAGAACCAAATTGTATCCTTCCGGAAAGAAAGGAATATTTGTTGGGTATAGTGAGGTATCCAAGGCCTTCAGAATCTATATACCAGGTTGCCATCATATGGAAATTATCAGGGATGTAACCTTTGATGAATGTGCAACTCTCAAGAAGTCGAGAAAGTGTCAACCTAAAGAAACATATGAAGAAGTTGTAGCTCCTATATCTACAGAACCAATGAAATAAGTTACACCTTCTCATGATGATGATATTCCGGAAGAACATGATATGTTGGAGCCCCAACAAATTCCTCACATGAATATCTCCCACAAGAAAAAGCCAGCTTGGGCATGTGAGATTATTCAAGAATCAGAAAGGTATGGTGCTCCAAAAGGCTCCACAAGGCAGAGCAAGAGACCAAATCCATTTCCTAGTTATGTGGCCTTGATGTGCGATCTTGCAGACAAAGAACCTACTTGTTTTGAAGTAGCTATTCAAAATAAAGAATGGGTAGAAGTTATGATGGAAGAATACCAATCCACAATGAAGAATGATGTATGGGAAATAGTTACCAAGCCAGAAGGAAAAAGTGTGGTATCTTCCAAATGGATCTATAAGATAAAACATCCAATCAATGGAAGTATTGAGAAGTACAAAGCCATATTTGTGGCCCATGGATTCTCTCAAAAGGAAGGAATCGATTATGAAGAGACATTTTCTCCTGTAGCAAGGTACACTTCTATCAGAACCATCATGGAACTAGAAACCAAGACAGAATGGAAGTTACACCAGATGGATGTGAAAACAACCTTCCTAAATGGTGTCATTGAAAAAGAAGTGTGCATAAAACAACCACAAGGTTTTAAAGCTGAAGACAAAAGAACATGTGTCTTTAAATTGAATAAGGCTTTGTAAAGACTGAAGCGAGCCCCAAGAGATTGGTATGGAAGAATCGATAGTTTTATGATGAGCTTGGGATTTACCAAAAGTAAGTATGATCCTAACCTTTACTTCAAGATTATGGATGATGAACCTGTCATATAATTTTTAAATGTGTATGACTTATTCATGATAGGTAATGATCAAATATCAGAGTGTAAGAAGAATCTCGCTGCAGAATTCAAGATGAAATACCTTGGCTTGATGCATTATTTTCTAGGTCTTGAGGTATGGCAGAGCCCAGAAGGAACCTTCCCTAACCAAGGGAAGTATGTGGTGGAAATCCTGAAAAGGTTTGACATGTTGGAATGTAAAGCCATGGCCACCCCCATGGATACACACTTGAAGTTAATGGTTGATGCTTCGTTAGAATTAGTTGATGTGACACTATACAGACATATCATTGGTTCTGAATTAATGTATCTAATGAATACTTGACTAGATATATGCTTTGTTGTAAACACTTTGAGTCAGTATCTGGTTGATCCCATACATGTTCAATTTGTAGCTTCAAATTATGTGATGAGGTACCTGAAAGGTACTATAGACTATGGTCTTAGTTATACTAGAGATCATGACTTCAAACTGTATGGTTATACAGATTCAGATTGGGCAAGAAGTGTCTCAGATAGAAAGAGAACTTCCATAGCTTGTTCCGCCAGTTCTGAAGACATGTGGATTCAAAATTTGTTATCATATCTATTTGATATAGATATGGATGCTAGAGTGATTCTATGTAATAACCAAATCTACATGAAGATGGTAGAGAGCCCCATGTTCCATGATAAGATGAAGCACATAGAAATATAGTACTTCTACATTCGTGACATGGTGCAGAAGGGAGCTATAAATATCCAATATGTAAGCACAAATGAGAAGGTTGTAGATGCGTTGACTAAACCTCTGTCTCGTGTGAAGTTTGAACACTTCTAATACAAGCTTGGTGTTTTCCATAACGACTTCCCTTGAAAGGGGGAGTAGTACTGATACTATGGAATCCTGATCACAACAGGTAGCTCATTTGGGATTGATGATCCTTAGACTTGATCCCGCAATTCCAAAGGGAATGATCATCTTAAATGTTGATCTCGATGGACTTGATCTCATAATTCTGAAAGGAAGGATCATCCAAGATGTTGATGTTGGGGTTGATCATCCTTAGACTTGATCCCATAATTCTGAAAGGAAGGATTGTCTTAAATGTTGATCTTGATGGACTTGATCCTATAATTCCGAAAGAAAGGATTGTCCAAGATGTTGATGCTGGGATTAATCATACTTAGACTTGATCCTGTAATTCTGAAAGGAAGGATCGCCTAAAATGTTGATGTGGAAGGACTAATCATCCTTAGACTTGATCCCATAATTCTGAAAGGAAGGATCATCTTAAATGTTGATGTGGAAGGACTAATCATCCTTAGACTTGATCCCATAAATATGAAAGGAAGGATCGTCTTAAATGTTGATGTGGAAAGACTAATCATCCTTAGACTTAATCTCATAATTCCAAAAGGAAGGATTGTCTTAAATGTTGATGTGGAAGGATTAATCATCCTTAGACTTGATCTCGTAATTCCTAAAGGAAAGATCATCTTAAATGTTGATGTAGAAGGACTAATCATCCTTAGGCATGATCCCGTAATTTCAAAAGGAAGGATCATCTTAAATACTGATGAGTAATGGACTTGATCCTGTAATTATGAAAGGAAAGATCATCTAGAATGTTCTTAGTGGAATTGATCCCATAATTCCGAAAGGAAGGATCATCCAAAATGTTAGTAGTGGACTTGATCCTATAATTTAGAAAGGAAGGATCGTCCAAATGTTACTAGTGGACTTGATCCTGTAATTCCGAAAGGAAGGATTGTCCAGAATGTTAGTAGTGGACTTGATCCCATAATTCCGAAAGGAAGGATCGTCCAGAATTTTAGTAGTAGACTTGATCCCGTAATTCCTAAAGGAAGGATGATTTAGAATGTTAGTAGTGGACTTAATCTCGTAATTCTGAAAGGAAGGATGATTTAGAATGTTAGTAGTGGACTTAATCTCGTAATTCTGAAAGGAAGGATCGTCCAAGATGTCAGTGGTGGACTCGATCCCATAATTCCAAAAGGAAGTATCATCATGCCTATGTATGTGTTAGCTATGATTAGTATTGGTAGCTCCACAAAGACTTGATCCCATAATTCCAAAAGGAAGGATTGTTTGAGTACCATAGATGTGTTGTCCATGATCTCGTAATTACGAGAGAAAGGATCATGTTGGTTGTTGTTATACCTGCCATAGATGATTTTACTCCAGTCTTGAGTTGTTGATGATGATGTCACATGTTGTTATTATTCTAGCTTTATGCTGATGATTCAGCCTCATTCTGTCATTGTTGTTTGTTGTTATTTTAGCTTTATGTTGATAAGTCAACTTCATTATGTCATTGTTGTTGTTATTCCAACCTTATGCTGATGAGCCAGCCTCATGCTGTCGATGCCAATGATGTATCAATTTTTATGCAGATCGTGATGCCTGAGTCTCATGCTACATATGATGATTCAGTTCCATGCTGCATATGATGATGTTCCAACAGATGATGATGATTCTCTAGCTCCATGCTTCAGATGATGCTCCAGTTCCATGCTGCTGATAATGTTGTTACAGATGATGATGCCCTAGTTCCATACTGCATATAATGATACTTTAGCTCTATACTGAAGATGTTGATGATGATCCTTTAGATATTTACTGAAGATGCTGACACTCCAGCTTTATGCTGAAGATGATGATTGTTCAAAAAAAATTATGATTTATAGATGTACTAGACAATGTTCCAAAAGATGATGTTGATGATGCCTCCTCTCTCTCCTTCCAATGATGTTGTGTTGAGCCACACCATTCATTGTTGTTGTCAGTAGAATACCCTTCTTGTTAAGGGGGAGTGTTGAAATAACGTAAATTTGAAGAATATTCTACTTGTACTTCACATTATTATTATTCCTCCTTCGGGAGATGTCACTAGTGTAAAAGGTCATGTAAAAGTCATGAGGTAAACCCTCTGTTGTAAGTCAGGTCAAAAGCACCCTAAAAAGAATAATATAATTATTATTGTGGGATTTCCTAGGTAGGTCGGCCCTATTAGTTATACAGGTCATCCAATTTAGGAAAAATGTAGTTGGGAAGATCAATATAAATAGGGAGGCACCCTCCCTCATTTGTACACACTGACACATACTTGTGTTGTGCAATAGAGAGAAAGAAGGAGGGACAGAGAAGGAGGAGGACTAGTTTCATTGGTGTTTTAGTTGTTATGCTTGGGGTTTGGTCTCTCTATATATGAGACCTTTTTCTTTGGTAATTGCATACTAGTAATATGTATTGAGGGAGTTTTGTTTGGTATTTCTCTTTCGGGATTTCCCAGGATAAATTGTTGTGTACCTTGTGATTGTGTTTCTTTCAGCGATCCTCTTGATGTTGTTATTAAGAAAATGTATTAAATTCTAATCAAGTTAGGACTTAAGCCACGACAGCATAAAAAAATTAACACAATCAATTGTGAATAAAAACCATGAAAACATCAAGAGACAGTCACTCTTAATGAGTGCAACAATCTTTCAAAACTCCAAAAAGAATGGAGAAGGATTTTCTTACATATTCCCCTCATGATCATCATGGCCAACAATTACTACGTAACATGGAAATGAACTAAAATCCAACCAGTAGCCTATAAATGACCTAAAGCTACTTTTCTAGCCAACTTGAAAAATGGCTTGTTTACCATAATCACTCCATAACATTCTTCACAAAAATTGACACTTCCATTGGAAAAGAAGTGGATGATAAATAGCTTTATTTCCATTGAACCAGCACATTACGATTAAAAACTCACTATGATTAAAATACACGAAAACATTGAGAACCAACCCCTCTCATGGAGCCACAAAAATCCTTGAAAGTCTAAGTAGAATGGAGAAGGGTTTGATTATGAATTCCTACCATGATGAGTACAAACCACATTACTAATCTATATTAATAAGTGGAAATGGTAGCAAACCATAATTCGACCACCCTACAAATGACCCACATCTAATTTTTTGGCAGACTTAGCAAACAACTCATACACTCCACCATTGTTAGCATGAAAATTACACTTCCATCTACAAATAAGGGGATGACATAGTAGATTATATCCATGGAACTCCAAGTGGAGTGGGAAAGGGTTTGATTAAAAGTGTCTACGGTGATTTCCATTGCCAACATCCCCACTTATGTGTTACCAAGTGGAGAAGGTAGAAAACTGAAATTTGACTACCCAAAAACACACCTAACCCCAATTTTCAAGAAAACCCATCGAACAACTTGTTTGTTGCACCACAGTGTGCATAAAATGACACTTCTATCGTTAAAGAAGTGTACAATATAGTAAAGTGCTCTCATTAATCTAACACACTTGAATAAGCAACTAAATATGTTAAAAATCTAGGAAAGCGTCAAAATGAAAGCCCCTTTAGGGAGACACAACAATCCTCGAAACTCCAAGGATAGTATGAGTTTGGGACAAACTTACAACACATATGTTACCAGGTGAGATGATAGCAAAATGGAATTTGACCACCCTACAAATGACCCACATGTAATTTTTGTTAGAATATTGAGAATATGCATAAACATACAACAACAAAAAATTACACTAATGAAAGAGTAAAAAGTTGTTTCTTACAAAAATAACTAGCATAAGTACGCCAAATAATCCATGAATGGATAAATAATAGAATATAAAATTGTTAAGATATGATATGTTTTACAATTACATTGTCTCGGGATTTATAAGTCATTTTGCACATTTTCAATATAAGTCATGTCTTTTGACATTCGCATAATTATTTAATTAATTATATATTATATAATAATTATTAATTATTAATATTAATTTAATTGATATTGATATTTATTATTATTGATTTAAGTTATGTTATATAATTTTTTTTATATAACATTTCCTTCCCCTAAAGGGAGCTTTGTCCTCAAAGCTTACTGAATACAAGGCTTACATTTGATTTTTGGATTGTAATGTCATCTCTCGGTCCTTTCGTTTAGTACTTGAGATAGTTGACGAAATAAGACGATATGAGTTACGAATTCCAAATAAAAAATGCCGCGTCATCTGTGATGTGGTTCATCCGAGATCTATCTTCATTGGAGATGATTGTTGATCGCCTTGTTGGATAAATATTCTCGTTTTCTACTTAGGCCGTAGATTTTGTGTTCATTCATTTCTAAAATTATAACTCCTCTATTTATGTTCATTTTGAACTTGTCATTGGTCAAAATGTTTTTTGTAACTTGGGAGTCAATAAGGAGTTCTTGTTGTTTGTTTTTCTGCTATATTGACCTCCTTTTGAATTGTGACGGGGACCGAATTTGTATTTGTTTATTTTTCCTCAACTTGAATTTGTGTTCTGGAGAATCTGGATGCTTCGTTCTAGATTTGAACTAATTTGTTCTCTAATAGATTATTATTATTATGAATCTTCCCAAAATTTTCTCCTTGCATTTTTTCATTCTTTTTAAACTCCTTAATTTGTACATCTTGTTCTTGATTAATATTTCTAAGGTAAAGATTTTATTCTTGCTTCTCTAGAATTTATCCTTCAAAGTATTCCTTCAAGTGCTCTTCTTTCCAACTATTTTTCAAATTTTTTATCTTTGTAACTAATTTTTTGTTAAGGTTTCTTAGTCGAAATACTTCTTCTGTAGTGCTTGTTAATATGTTACTGATTTTTGTAATTTCCAACTTGTGTGTTTTCTTAGTGTTGTCATATTTCTGTTGGAATTCTTTCTTTTGTTGATGAAGTGGACAGGTCTCTAATTCTTCACTTTCTAACTTTCTCTAGACTTACGCCAATTTATTATCTTTGTCCATGATGAGTTGGTTTAAATGCTTTATTTCTAATTTGATATTGTCGTTGTTTCTATAAGGTGATTCTTCGTTATTTTTTGACTTTTTTATTTTGTCTTCAAGGTCATGATTGTGAATTTTTAATCAATATATTTCTTCATCCTTAACTGATAACATTTTCTCGATATCTTCATTAGATTTTTTCAGTTTTTTATTTTGATCTTTTGAGCAATGATTTTCATATTCTATCAACTTATGAAGAATGATATGCTTACTCATTTCAAATTGTATATTTTTATTGCTTTCCTTGTGGTATCCTAATTTGAGTTCCAGTTTCTTTGATTGCAATTGTGAGTTACCTTGATCGTATTTCATAATAAAATATTTACCATATATTGGACATGAGCGATTGTCATTCTTATAAAATGTTAGATATTGAAATTCGATTTCGCAATACAGACACTTAGTCCTAAATTTGGATTTATATATGGAATCCATGATTTCTTCAACAAATCCACAATTGGCCTCAATGACTTCTTCAATATCTTATGATACTTGATTTCCTCTTTTTATAAAATAATTGTAATTAACACAATTATTAAATAATTACGCCGAAGGCGTTTTCCCTATGGAGACACCGTCTCAAAGATTCCTCGTCTCCCTGCCCATTCACACTTCGACAAGTGTCATGTTGGATTAGCCAATTAATTGTGGACAAGTGTTGTGTTGATCAATGAGAATTTTTTTCCTCTCTGTTTTAGTCGGGTCCCGATTCTGCAATCTCGATTCATGAACTTCTGTCTCGTAGACCGCTAGTGTCATCTGTGTTACGGTCGTTCCTACACGTGAATGGATTGATGGATTGATTGGCAGTTGCAGGTCATTCTTTGGAGTTGGTGTTTAGCTAATGCATTTTATTTGGGTCCCTGATTCTGCCATCTCGATAGGAAAACTTCTGCCCCGTAGACCATTGTTCTCCTGTGTGTTACAGTCATTGCTGCAAGTGAATGGATTGATGGATTGGTTGCCAGTTGCGGGTTGTTATTTGCAATTGTCGTTTACTGTGTTTTCCTGACAGATGGTTTGCGTGTATTCTGTACTCTTCCATGTATTGTCCTAAACCACTGGTCCAGGTGATTTTTTTTACAAGATTTTACAGTCCTTACCCGCGGTTCATTTATCTCAATTCGGGAAACTCATTCCCGACGATATTGCGGAGTTTCACTTCATCGGTTTTTTTGGATTTAGCAGACGTTATTCTAGATGAGTTTTCTGTCTTTACTCTCACAATTTGGTCGAGCTTCCATTTTACTGGCGCTTCATTGAATTCAATACAGTTTTCCCATGTCCCTTTATCCACTGGCATTAATGTTTCATCAATGCATTGTTGCTCTATTAATGCAAGAAAGCTTGTCATATGATTCCGACATGGGTCAATATCTTCATCTTTGCTCAACTTATGGTGATCTTGAAAACCATGTTACAATACTACATTTGTCACGTTTGTTGTTGCACCGCCTTTGCTTTGCGCATATAAACAGACCTTCAGGTAGCCACATATTTATTTTGGTGCGATTCATTTACACTTCACAATTTGCAGTTTCTTTAAATTTGCAGGTATTCCTTTAGTCTGCCCCCTGCTTTGTTTTCTTGTTATTACTGCTTTGTCTAATTATTAGTTATTAATGTATTTTCTTTTGCAGTTTGCAGTTTCTTTAAATTTGCAAGTATTCCTTTAGTCTGCTGAAATTTTTTGAATATTCATTTAGTCTAATTACAAGATGTTTCAACACCCTTGCTTTGTTTTGTTTTTATTGCTGCTTTGACTAAAAGAGAATGACATAATCTTTGCTTTGTTTTAATTCAACTAAATAAGGCAACTCTGAAGATCCAAATGGCAAACTCCTTTGATTTAGGATTTTTTCTGTGTTTCCGCAACCAGCAACCCGCATTTTGCGAGATTGCCTATTGCCACCTGGGAAATTGCGGGATGAGGGCAGTGAATTAAATATTTTTAAGTAATCTTGTACCCCGCAAACCACATTTTACGGGATTGCGCGTTGCCACCTGGGAAATTGTGGGATGCGGGCTGCGAAATGAGGGTGGTGAATGAAATATTATTTAGTAATCTCGTACCCTGCATCCTGCAACCCGCACTTGTGGGGTGCGAGTTGCAGGATAGTGGATTATATATTAATCTATATACCCTATTAAGAAGACTAAATGAATACAATTAAGAATTACAATATTTATAGTGAAAGTACATATTTTCTCAGAAAGTTTGAAAAAAAAATTACTGCTGATAGTGCTCCTATTAGTTTCAAAATTATTTAAGAATTACAATATTTATAGTGAAAAATTAAAATACGACACAAATTAATCTATTAATGTTTATTGCAAAATTTGAACAACTACCATAGAATCAATCTCCAGAGTGATTGTTTCTTGCCCTTTTTCATTTCACAGGAAAAAAATTGAGTCACACTATGGAGAGTATGCTAACTGAAGATTCTATATCACTCTTGTTGCATGGTGTTGTCAACATTTTCCCGCTGGTACAAGTCTCCTCACGAAACCAAGTGAACTCACTGAACTTAGCATCTATTCGGTTCCAAATTTCTATCTCAGACAAGCTTCACAAGCATGAGATATTACTTCCAACTGTATATAGTAGTCTTGTAGAAACTGGACAACTCAAAGAAGGATCTATAATCAAATTTAACAAGTGTACATCGAACATTGTGCATAGTGTAACGTATGTTTAATTTCCATTTTGTCTTTGTCCACATAATCATTTTCACCCTGTTCATGCATCCAGTGTTTTTTTATCCTATTCAACTCTAACAAACTTCTTCTCACATGACTATTGCATTGCTTGCACTCGAGGTTGTCATAGTGGATGTAGTGATTATTGGAGATCCTACACCTTACCACTTAACTGTACCTTCTCCCTTGTAGAGTTGTTCCTCTATTCCAGTGAATCCTAGCTCAGTAGATGATAACCCTGCCCTGGATGCATCAACTACTCCATTCACATCACTAACCTGTTCTAGCAAAGTATGGAATATTCAAGGTCGAGTTATTGCCAAGACAAAGATACATGAATATGGAAACCAACGAGGGTCTGAAAAAATATTTGGATTTGACATTGTTAATGCTTCACACGATGAAATACATATATCTGCATTCAATGAATTGGCACTCTCTTTGTATGAAAAAATACATATAGGAATAGTGTACATATTATCAAATGGCACAATGAAAGCATCCAATCCAATTTTCAACCATTTGAAAAGCCATAATGAGATTCTCCTAGGTTCCTCCTCAACCATCCAACCATGCTTAAATGAATACCCCTTAATACCTTTTTTTTGCTTTAACTTTAAAACTATTCATGAGATGCAAGCTATACCTGTCAATTCCATGGTGGACCTTGTTGGCCTTGTAATTTCAGTTTCTCCATCATCCACAATACGAAAACGAGATGGCATTGAGACTGTTAGGAGCACTATTGGACTTCGTGACATGTCAAGAAATAGTATTGACATAACACTTTGGGGTGACCATTGCCAAATTGAAGGAGCCAAACTTGCCAGCCTCCGTGGTTTACCTATGCCTCCAGCTGTAGTAATCAAAGGTGGTTGCGTTATAGAATTTAATGGAAAAACTGTTGGAACTATTTCCAACACTACTATTTTTATAAACCCGGATATTAAACAAACTTCAATTCTCCAAAACTAGTTTCATGAAAATGGATTTCGTTCAGCATCACCATCGTTGAGCCAAAATTTCAATGCCTCTCACTCTAGTTCTCATAAAGTCACAACCATCAAGGACCTGCAAACTCTTCAATCATCTGAAAAACTTGTTTGGTACTCTCTTGAAGCAACCATCTCAAATGTTAACATGGATGACTTTTATTTCCTTGCATGCCCTCTTTTTGTTGACGGAATACAATGCATGAAAAATATTGCTCAGAAAGTTGGAGACATCTGGCATTGTGCTAAATGTGATGGAGAGTTTCTTGAATGTGACTACCGATATATACTAAAGGTTGACTTGGAAGATGTTACCAGATCCATTCATGGTGTGATAGCATTTGATGATGCTGCAAACCAACTCATGGGAATTTCTGCAAAAGATCTGTGTTGTCTCTCAACTGAAACAACATCACTTGATGAAATAGTGCAGAGGATCTGCAACAAAAAATTACTTCTTACTCTGTCAGTTAAAATAGAGACCTTCTGCGGAGTTGCACGCCTAAAAGTTGTAATTGTCATGGTTGAAACACACATAAACTGCAATTTCAGATGGACACATAAATATATACGTTTTTCAAGTTGGTACTTAACCATTCTTCATTGTTTATAATGAATGCTTTCAATTCTCAATTTTAACTCATTGTTTCATTGTTCAACATAGAAGGGTATTTTTTTTACTCTCTTGTAGTACGACTTTCTTACAGTTTCATACTTCCAATGTACAGGCTATCACCCACCATTTCTTATGCAAATTGGTGAAAAAACCTATATGGTAGTTTTTTAATTCAATACTATTTTTCTATCATGTTTTTTTATAAAATGCACAACTTTGTTATCTTGTTTCTGGCCACAACTTTTGATTACCCTATACATAACTATAATTAAAGTAACTTCTTTTTTCATATATACTTTCTCACACTAAGGCTTTGTTCTTCTAAAAATCTGTTTTCTTACAATTATCAAATTACAACTTGAAAAACAAAATTTACTCCAGTTATATTATTTTAAGCTACATTCTTACTTCCACCTATGTAATGAATTCACGTTTGTTTTTTTCTTTCTGTTGCTTTATATCCACATAGTTTCCTGTTAATACATGTACAAAATGTGTTTCTGTGAACAATCAAAGCTTCTAGGTGTTTAACAAGGTTACAATTATCTTGTAGAAATTATGCCAACTCATGACAAGGAACAAGCCAATGCACAAAGAAGAGTTTTATATGCACAAGACAGAGATAAAAACAACAAGAAACAATGTCATATTTACAGGGCTACTTGTATGCATGTGGATATGTCTTCTTCAAATTCTCTTGTAGAACCTATCGAATCAGTTCACTTTCATCTCCTGTACCAAATCCATTGAACAACCGGCTCAATGATGCATATCAACTATTTCATAAAAAAATGGACCAACTAGCTGATATGCATGTCTTCTCGATTTGCAAAGAATGTTACCTTGGTATTGTAACAAAAAAGTTCCATGAGGCATACACTTGTTCACATTGTATTCTAGAACGAAAAGGGCATCGCTTTTCATTGGATAACAATATGGATCCATGGAAGCAACCACCTATCCTTGCAGTACTTACACAGGTTGAAGAGATGCTCATTAGTCGTGCTAACCCCATATTGCAAGTCACTCATGCTCGTGGTGGTCAATATAAATACTTTGGTCATACTATTTGCTTCCCCCAAGATATTTCCAACATTACGACATACATACCGCATCTAGTATCAAAACTTGACATACGCATTGTTCGGAAATGCAATTCTACAAACAAACCATATGAACTGTTTGTTAGTCGATCACATGTTCTTGTTGCCCTTCAATTCAAAATGGCAAACGACCCATACTACAAGGATGTACAAATCAACCCAGTTGCATTAGCTTCTTTGCCACTTGTTTCAGTAGACATTTCACCTTTTATTCCGCATCTTAATAGCAATGCTACTTCATCTCATCTGCAAATATTATCCTGTATAGATCAACCACCAAATTCATTTGAACCCTATGAATTGCAATCCTCGTCATTTATTTCAACACAAACCAATGCTAGAACTGAAGTTGAAGAAATTAGACAGTTGTTACACATACCAAATATCCCACTACCACCTTCCATAGATTGGCCCCCTATAGAAATGTCCCCTATCAATGAGTAGAACACAGAAGGCCTTCTTTCCATGGCTTTTCCAACTTTGTTTCCCACAGGTACAACAATGTTATTACAACCACGCATTCATCAAGTTGATATGCACAAATATGCACTCCACCTTATTCGTTATCATGACAACAGATTTGCTCAACATCCTCGCTTCTGATACTACATATACAATCTAATTATGCGTCATCGAAGTAATAGTACTGCCTCTGTTTTTGTAAAAAAAAATATGGAAGATACACTATCTCCAACAGTACATGAGCTTGTCAACCAAATGCAAGACATGCCAAATGATAAAATTGGTGAGCAGGTCACAAGATTTGCATCTTCATTACATGGAACATGATCATATTGGAACAAAAGTAGAGATGAACTAACAAATATGATCAATCAACAAGGTACACCAACATTCTTCTTCTCCCTTAGTGCAGTTGACACAAAATGGCCAGATTTGCATGCTCTAATGCCTGGTAAAGCTCCTAATGATTCAGGCCAATTTTATCAATGGAAGGTTCACAACATCATATCAAATCCACATATTACATCACAATACATGCACAATAGATTCAAAACATTTCTTGAAGAGGTGCTTTAAAAAGGTTTTCATATAACTGATTATTGGTGCAGGTATTATACCATATATTTCTTTATATTTCTCTCTATCTATTTTTATCTTTACACAATTTATTTCTAATATATGATTTTTCCTCCCATATAGATATGAATGGCAACATAGAGGATCCACTCACATTCATGGTTTTATTTGGTTGGAAAATGCACCAAATATGGACACGTTAGATTGGGAAGACGATATTGCAATTGAAGCTGCAAAAAAAAAATTTGACACACATATGACAACTTGGAATCCTTGTAATTCCCAGTTGTCCACATCTGAGTCTCACCATTCTACTACAAATGATCCATGCAGTCTTGCATCACCATCGATATTTGCATCAAACTACTCAGCTGACTATGAAGAACTTGTCAATTTTGTTCAAAGGCACACCAAATGTTCAGAGTCAACTTGCCTTCGCAAGAAAGGAACATCTCTTCAATGCCTCTATGGTTTTCCATATGAGCTACAAGTTGCTTCTTCATTATTCATTGATCAAAATGGACAGAAAACCTACTATCCTACAAGAAATTATCCTCTTCTAAATATTCACAATCCTACAATGCTTTCAATATGGAGGGCTAATGTTGATTGCCAACCTATTCTTTGTAAACATGCTTTCCTCAAATACATTTCAAAGTATGCATCAAAAGTAGAGCCAAAATCAGAAACCTACCATGCCATTATGTCTCGACTTGCACATGCTACACCAAGTGAAAGCCCCATTCTTCAGCCAATCAAACAATTTCTTGCACAAATAGTTGCAGAAAGAGACATTAGTGCACAAGAGATGTGTCACATGCTGCAAAAACTTCCTCTTTTTCTTTGTAGCCGTCACTTCTTTTCCCTAAACATGAGCCAAACTATGTTCTGCCATGTTTCTAATGACACTAATAACACCCCTGTAACACCCCCCTTCATTTATGCTTACATGCAAAGACCCATTTCTCTTGAGAATCTAACTTTACTTGAAGCTACTCGTTGTTGGTCTTTCTCTCCTAATAGGAAAAAAATCCATGGAAACAAAACTTGTGTGACAAAATTGTTAGAGTCTATCCACATTTCACTTCCATTCCTCCCTCTGATTCTTCATCTTTTGAACCATTTTGTTGGAGTGAACTTCTTCTATAAAAACCTTTTCGGTCTATCCCTCATGATATTGGAACCACAACTTTTGAAATTATTTCTCATTGGCATCGTATTGAAGGCACATATGTTGTGTGGCATATTGAACGTACAGAAGAAGAACCCTCTACACCTTTGTCTGAAGGTTCAAACTTTGATGCTATTACGCTTCTATCTCAAATGAGACCAAGCAATAACATCGAAGTTAATGACCTTGAAATGCTTGGCCATCGTGAATTTGACACAAATCACAATTGGTCACATAACAATATATGCACTGAATTGCATGAGACAACAACATCATTCATTGAGGTGAATTGCTTGTCCATTCAACTACATGAAGATATCCCGTACTTCTCCAATTCTCCTCATTGCTTGTCTCCCACACAACGCATAGCCTTTGATCTTGTCATGTCCCATTTCAGTAATAGTACATATGCTCAACCGCTAAAACTGGTTATTCAAGGTACTGCAGGAACTGGAAAATATTACCTCATATCTCGCCTCAAATTTGCACTTCAAATTACATCTGAACAAAATGCCTACCCACTTCTTCTCCTTGCTCCAACTGGTGTTTCTGCTTTTAACATACATGCATCTACAATACATTCTGCTCTTCGAATATCCATTGGTGAAATGCACCCTCTTGAAGGCCAATCCCTTTCAAAACCTCAAGAAGAACTTCTCCATATTCACTATATTCTCATAGATGAAATGCGCTTTATTGGTCCAAAAATGTTGACTCAAATTGATGCACGCTTACGTCAAGCTTTCCCCTTGCAATCTACAATCCCATTTGGTGGTTGTTTCATAATTCTTCTTGGTGACTTTGGACAATTACCTCCTGTAAAATACATCCCCATGTATGCAAGCCCATCTTTTGGAACTACTCTTTAGCATACATTTGATACTTTTATCATGCTTGAAAAAAAAAATTGACAAGCTGGAAATAGTGCTTCTCAAACTGCCTTTCAGCAACTCTTGCTAAACCTTCGAAATGCAACACCAACTGTTGAAGATTGGGCACTCCTAATGACAAGAACAACCTCATGCCTTTCATTTGTTGAAAATTCTTCATTTGAACAATCTATCCATTTGCATCCCACAAATAGCTCTGTTGCACTGCATAACAAACACATGCTGAAACAGCTTAATATGCCAATTGCACATTTCTTTCCAGAACAATGGAACCAAAATGCCCATCAATCCATTGATGATGAACAATTGCCATTAAAGGTCCTTCTTGTTGTCAGTCAACAAGTCATGTTAACTGCTATTTTATGGGTTCAAGAAGGACTTGTTAACGGCTCACTTGGGAAAGTCATTCATATTGTCTACAAGTCAAATGAGATACCTCCTACCTTGCCATCGTTTGTTGTTGTCAAATTTGTGCATTACAAAGGACCCTTATGGGATTCTTCTAATCCTACTTATGTTCCAATATCTCCAATAACAAGAGGATCCCATAGACAAATACCACTTCGAATGGCATGGGGTTTAACAATTCATAAATCCCAAGGTATGACCCTAAAATTGTAACAATAGATATTGGAAACATTGACAGACAAGGACTTACATTCACTGCAATATCAAGAGTTACATCTTTTTCAATCCTACGCATTTCTCCACCTTTCTCTTTTTCCAAATACTCTCGAATGCAAGGCAATCGATATGTTGAATGTAGAAAACAATAGGAAAGCTTACTTGCTTCAAAGTCTTTAAAACCACTTTCTGCTTGAATCTCCTCATTGTCTGTTGTATAGATGTACTGTTTTTATTTGTTCACTTGTTTATGTAAAATATGTACTGTTTTTTTGACTTGATAGTGAATTCAACAATATACATATAACTTCATTACATTTTTATTATTTATTTATTTCTGGTTTGTAAATAAATTAATTACTGAATCTCAGTTAATCAATGAAATAGATAAAGGCAGTTTATAAAAACAGTTCACAGAAATAGATAAAAATAGTTCATAAAATAAATTTCATGAGACTTTATCAATGCATTTAGAAGTAACAGAGATAAATCAAATTTAAACAAACACATTAATTGATTGCAAATGAATCAGAGTATTATCTGATCATTTGGAACAGAGAGACCAACATCTGTCAAAGAAATTTAATAGATAAGTACAAGAGATATGGAACTGTAACACTATTTTTTTCCAGAAATTCATGCAATAAATTACACAAAACCTTTACAAAGACAGTTGTTCGATCCCTTGCATCAGACTCCCCTCTCCAAAAGTTCCAGAGGCCTCATACATTAGAGATCATGACTTAAATAATTATTACAATCAAAGGAATTCCCCCTCAAAGGGGATCAAAACTAACAAAGCTCATATCCTAAGAAATCTCTCCAAATCTTCCAAATTCGTAGCAGCTCCTCAATATCGGGGTAATTGGCAGATTCAATGCCAACTTGAGCATTACACATATGATCATCAAGCTCATTCTTTACCAATTTATGCCATAATTGGATGAAGATGTGAATCTTCCCTTTCATTACGAATGGCTACTTGATCAACCGCTCCAGATCATGTATATTGATGCAATCAATTCCCTTGATTTTCTCCTCTTCTTCATCCCTGCGTTGCTCAACTTGCTCGATCACCAACCTGGGCTGACAAGCTTTTTCAATAAGGACCATGGTAGGAAAAGACAAGTCAATCATGATGTTATCAACTGCATACTATCTCCTGCAACAAATAGCTTGTGCTCTTTTAATAGATTCACCTATTGTTTCTTCTAGGTCTTGCCAGGTTCTCATAATAGCTCTAACTTTCTTTAACTGAAACTTAGTAAGAAAAGTAATATTCTCAGGCTTATCTTTCATATATCTTTTCCAATCAACCACTTCATCATATTCCTTAGAAGCCTATTTTCTGTTCTCCACCAAGTCTTCTAGAACAACAGACATTTTATCAAACACTGTGTGAGTTTCAAAGATATTATCTAAAGTTTTGAATAAATCACAAACCAAACAATAGTGTTCCTTGTTGATTCTGATAGCAAGTTCTTTGAATTCTTCTTTTGAAAATTTAGAAAATGAGGATGAAGTTGCACTTGTAGTTGCATCTTCAATCTCTTTTACCAACAATTCAACCTTCTGAGCCAGAGTGACATTAACAGTCCTTTACCTTTGCAGTTCTCCACTGAGGGAAACATTAATCTCTTGAAGTTCATCACACATGTTCTCATGTTGCCTTTTAAGCTGCACCAATTCCTCTTTCAGTCTACTAATTTCTGCTTTCTGCTTATCAAACTCCCAGTTCAAAGTGTTCACATCATCAAAGTTGGCTCCTGTAAAATCCCCTAAGATAGATGCAGCATCAATGGCATATGCATGTGGATCACTTGATCGTTGAGTCCACAGCACCTTACTTACATTAGACATATCCATATAACCCTGGTCCCGGTTCCTTTTCCTACCTTTCCTCACCACTGATCTATCAGTTTTGTTGTATTGATATTCTCCTAGAGATACCACAAAATATTCATTGAATTCTCCCCTTACCTCATTAATGGGGGGTATACTGATGCCAGTGGATATCACGGAAGTAGTTTGAGTTGTGGTGATAGAAGGGATAGTCATAGTAATAGGGGAAGTACATGGAGAAAGGTTCATATTCTGAGCAAGAATGGCTTTGGGAACTAAGGGGATGTTAGTAATTGTAGTCTCAATTGATGAAACTTGCACAGTAGAGATCTTGGATGGTGATGATGAGACTGCTGAAGTTTCCTCAGCTACCGATAAAGACACTGAACTGATTGAAGGGATATGCAATGGAGTCTTGACAACTGTAGATACTTCAGATGTAGGAATAGGTATATCTATAGAAATAGGTATCATAGATTCAGGTAGACACATAACATCCTTATAAAGCTGATTCATGAAAGGTGTTACATAAGAACCATCAGATAATGAGGATAATGCTATTATAGATGAAAGAAGTATTGTAGAAGAAGACGGAGCAGAGTGACTCGAAGGTTGAGATGGAGGAAGAGAGGATGAAAGATTACCATTGCTACCATTGGTGAGATTTTGGAAATCATTACCTGTCTCAACAGTAACATGCACAAGAGAACTTATTCCCTCCTCTTCCTCTAAATGAGTTAGGTCAATAGTAGGAATAGGAATGGAGATCTTTATCTTCTGAGCAGGTTTGTCCTCAACCCGAGTCTTTTCAGGTTGAGTCTTTCCGACCGCTCTAACTACCTGGACAGTTTCAGCTACCTAAGATGTTACAACTTCTTGCGTATCTAGTGCTGAAGTCAACCTGTTCAATGTCTGTTTTATCTATTCTGAGTTTTGCAAATAGTGTTTAACCTGTTGTTCCACAGATGTCTAGGGAATTTCTGTCATGGGGCCTTTCCCTTTATCCAAGCCCAAGTTGGTTTCTACAGATGCAGTTTTAGATGCCACAGCCTCTTTTGTTGTAGCTCGAGCTTCCTTTTCTTCTTTGTCTTTTGTCATCCTTTCCGAGATGTCCAAATCCATAGACCTAAAATGTTTTACCCTGTCCCTGATCTCTTTTTGGTACTGCGGAATATGTATTTGCTCTTCTTTGCTTTTCTCCCTTGCTAAAACTTTAGAAAATGTATCCACTCCCTAATAAATAAAATCATCAAGAGTTTCCTCATGAACATAACCAACTTTAAAATGATTTTGCTTTAGGTGTAAATTAACAATGCCTTTAGGATCATGCTATCATTTGCATGCAAAACCAAGTTTAAGTGACATGATATGGTCACTCAGCTCCAATGCCCAAGTAGAAGAGGGAACTCTCAAGGATCCAAGTGTAATAGGAAACCTGGGCCAAACTTTTCTCTTTGGTGCAGCACATTTCTTGTAGATTTCTTCTGTAACTATCTGAAATGAGATCTCTTCTAAGACCAACCTGTCTAGGACGACTTTAGGCAACATGTGAGCTGCGTTACTGCCATAAACTCTGATGTAGGTGAAAGATTCACCTACATACCAGTCTCCCATTGTGGCTATGAGAGCTTTTGCTTCTGGTGAGAAAGCAAGGGCTTCTTTGTTGAAAATCAAAAAATATACTCGGCCAAGGAAACTTTCACATATATCATAAAACCTAACCACATAGTTTCCATCCCAAAGGTCAGAATGATAAATATGTATAGGAGGGGCCGACAATTCCCAACTCCATCCCAAATTAGGGTAACGAAACTCAGCACAGAAAACGTCCACAATGAAGGAAGTGAGATAAAAGTTGGGCTTTTTCTTAGCAGTCGCTTTCTGGAACTCTTGAATAGCGCTTTTAAGTTCCAGTGACAAAATTGAGGCCCAAGGGAAAGCTTCACCTGTGGTAATAATGTGATGAGCGATCAGAGCC
This sequence comes from Pseudotsuga menziesii, assembly GCA_001517045.1. NCBI lineage: Eukaryota > Viridiplantae > Streptophyta > Pinopsida > Pinales > Pinaceae > Pseudotsuga > Pseudotsuga menziesii. The sequence goes on along the minus strand of LPNX010359531.1, from coordinate 156,398 downwards.
CATTCCTGTTTGAAGAACGAACAGTTGGGAAGGCCATAAAGCATGCACAACATCGCGGCTAACATGGAATAAGGTTCTTTGAACCACTCGACAAGGTAGAATTGGTCTTTTCTCTTGCAAAATTTACCGAGTTCAGACATCCAGGATTTAAGCATTTGGTCGAAACTAAATTTGGATTTGGCAGTGTTAATAAAATTTGAATCTAGAAGCTGGGTATAAGGTTTAAGAGCATAGATCCTGACAAATGTTTCTAAGTGGAAATTAGCTAGTTGAGACCCGGTACTAGTATTGAAAGAACGGTCTTTCACATTGGCGTGGTCAGTAATCCATCGCACACCATCGTTATAAGGTAGGATAGGTGGTCTGGAAGTGATCATATGCAAGACAGAATCTCTAATTCTCTCATAAACCATTTGGTCACTCTGGAAATCTGAGAGGTCATTGTTATCAAAAATTGAGTAAACCTTGGCCCAATCTAAATGATAAGTTTCACTGACACGGCTGCTAGTATCAGAAAAAACACCGAAGTTCGGGTCTCTGGTGAACATATTCTTCTGGAGATTTTTACTCCTAGTGATTTTGGGGGTTTTGGATGTCGCCGTGTGTCGTTTTTTGAATATTTATACTAGAAGTTAAAAACTGAATTATACAGTAAGCACAGTAATCAATTCAAAATGCGAGACAGCAACTTGGTAACCAACCTGAAACTACAGTAATCACTGTTGGAGTCGCTAGGTAAAAATCACACAGCAGAGTGAATTACAGCAGTAAAAACAGTGAAAAATCGTAAATCAAAACTATCCTATTTATAATTCCCGAGAAATAATAGATCCCATCAGATGAGGGTAAAAAGAAAATAAACGGTCAGGATCAGCTTTGTGGGATGCAAGATCAAACAAAATTTGCAAGTTTATTAATTGTTCCACAACCCGCATTCTGCAACTTGCGGGTTGTGGGATGTGGGAACGCAAAATAGCACAAACTTTATTCAATTAGCTATGCATCTTGCAATGTGCGGAATGCGGGTTGTGGACTTCCTATTATTTTCGTTTGGTTTGTGTTTGCCCACAACCCACAACCCGCATCCCGCAAAATGCGGAATGCGCGATGCGGAGCTAATTGAATAAACTTTGTGCTATTTTGCATTCCCGCATCTCGCAACCCGCAAGTTACGGAATGCGGGTTGTGGAACAATTAATAAAATTTCAAATTTTGTTTTGATCTCGCTTCCCGCAAAGCTGATACTGACCATTCTTTTTCTTTTTACCCTCATCTGATAGTCTCTATTATTTTTCACAAATTATAAATACGATAGTTTTGATTTACGATTAAAATTAGCACATAAAAACTCTCCTACACCCGCATTTGCGGGATGCGGGATGCGGGTTTCAAAAATGAAATAACAAATGAAATGTTTCCTGCAGTCCGCAAGTTGCGGATTTGCGGGTTGCTGGATGTTAAAACAATCCAAACAAAAATTCATCATTCTGCATTCAAAATTTGGGCTCCTGTGTTATAATGACATGGGATCTGCTATACTTATGACAAGACCTCACATAGTCATGCTAGAGGCCATTCTATTTAAATCATTGCACCAAGTTACCCTTGTCAATTGCTTTAAAATATCCAAGTAACATGTATAACATGAAAATTTAATGTCCCATGTCTATTATCAAATCAAAAGAGCAACCAAAGGAAATAAAATGCACCCAAATCCATGTTCACCAAATCAAGAGGTTTGCAGTTCATTTTGTATATCTCTTTTAATTCTCAACGGATTCTAAGCTGGGTGAGATCGATTAACATGAATCTGTGCTACTTGTGAACTTAGAAAACTACTATGCTAGGTATACTTTATATTATTTCATGATGAGGTATATATATATATATATATATATATATATATATATATATATTAATTAAAAGTAATTAAATAAAACTAAACTTGAATAGTAATAAAATTAGATATAAATATGTAGAAATTTCATAAACTCTTAAAAAAAAATCAATCTCATTATTTATAATACTTTGAAAAATTTGTAATGATTTTATACATGAGCATGTGGGAATTTCATAAACTTTAAAAAATAAATCAATCACATTATTTAGAATAATTAAAAAAATGAAATGATTTTATTACAATAGTTTTACTGATAATTGTAATGATATTTTAAAGACAGTCTATAGCACCGATGATTATGACCTTCCATCTTCCATCCATATATAGTTGAAAGCAAGGGAAAAAAGCCCGTGAGAGCATGTCATTTAAAACATATAGAATAAAAAATTAAATTGAATAAAAGACTCGGATGGATTTGCATAAATTAACAAATTAACATATGTATTATCGAATTTACTGTGTAATCATTTGCAAAAATAGATACATGTTTTAATAAAATAAGCTCTATTAAAAGCTTATCAATACATGACTCACTAACAAGGCTGTGAATAAATGTACTACTTGGTCACAAAATACTAACAGTAATATTGAATCATCTGAAACAAGAAAACTCACTATTCATTAAGGAAACTTAATCAAATAAACAAAAAGAGACATGAAAAAATATCATTGCTGTATTAAATAAATTTGCACAAAATTACAAAACCTCAGTTAAACAGAGGTATTTCCAAACTCTTGTCCATATTTTTGCCTTCCAAAAAGTTGTTATTACATGTGAAACCCACCCTTTTAATAATTATTACAAAAAGTAGATTTCCATCAAATTCTGATTGACAAATCTAAATAAAACTAATATCTAAGGAAATCCCGCCATCTGCTCCAAATCCACAGGAATTCCTCAATATTGGGATAGTTAGCTGATTCAAAATCAAGTTGAACATCACATCTATAACTCTCCATTTCGTTTTTAGCTAACTTATGCCAGATGCGGATGTAAATGTGGACCTTGCCCTCAATAGCCAGCGGTTGTCTGATTAAGCGATCGACATCCTTAATCGTTATATGATTGAGCCCTTGGATTTTCTCACTTACTTCATCTATTTGTCGTTCAACCTGCTTGATCATCAATTTTGGAGGACAGGTGTTTTCAGTAAGATTTACTGTGGGAAAAAACAAATCCTCCATGATACTATCAACATCATACCATCTTCTTGCACACACACCTTGTGCCTTTTTTATAGTCTCATCAACCATCTCATTAAGATCAAGCCAAGCACGGAGTACTGCTATGACTTTCTTTAGTTGAAAGCTGCTGAGGATGATAATGTTTCAGGAGGAATCAGAAAAACCATAGTATTCTAAGGATGATAATGTTTTCTGGTTTGTCCTTCCTGTACCTTTTCCAATCTACAATCTCATCCAAAGCCTTTGAAGCTTTCTCCCTCTTTTCCACGTGATCTTCATGTACAACGACCATTTGACCAAAAGCAATATACGTTTCATAAATATCATTTAAACTATGAAACAACTCAGTTATTAACTCATAATGGTCCTCATTTCTCTTGATAGCTAACTGCTTAAATTCTTCTTGTGAAAACCTGGAGAACGAAGAGGAAGCTACACTTGCAGTTGCATCTTCACGTTGATTTTCAAGTGAATCTATCCTCTATCTAAAGGCAACATTTGAGATCTTCTCATTTTGCAGCGCAACCTGAAGAAAGGCACTTTTGACCTGTAGTTCATTGTACTTATCATCAGATGTCTTCATAAGATCAACAACATGACCCTCATGTTCCCTTTTACTCTTCTCAAGTTCTTCCTTCAACTAGGTTATCTCTTCTTTCCTCCTTTCAAACTCCCTGTTTAAATTGCTAACAACATGGATATTGGCACCTGTGAATGCACCCAAAGCAGCAGTTGTATCTGTTGCATCTACCTGTGGGTCATCGGACTACTGAGTCCAAAGTATTTGCTTAGAAATAGATACTTCCATCCCAGTTTGATCCCTACCCCTCTTTTTGCCCTTTCTGATCACTGATTTATTAGGTTTGCTATAATAATATTCTCCAAGAGAGACAACAATCTCTTCATCAAATTCATCTCTTGGATCAATGGATCCAAATGTGCTAATCATTGTGGACACTAAAGAGGATGTTTGAGTAATGATAGGAGAGGGCATGGTCATGGTAATGTGAGTTCTCAAAGGACATATGTTTTGAACATGGCTTATTTCAGAGATGGAATACAAGAGTAGCGTTGAAGATTTGAAAGATGGCAAATGCAGATTGACAGCTGTAAGTGGTGACGAAGACAGTAAATCCTCTTCAGTACTAGATGATATTGGCAAAGTAACTAAGGGTACATCTACAGGAATCTTGAAAATTGGTGCTTGCAAATTGCTTTGAACAGGGAATATTTTAGGAATAGAAGAAATCGGTCTGGTTGAAGATTCTGAAGATGACAAGTGGAGATTGAGAGCTGAAAGTGGTGATGAAGACACCAACAAATTTTTAGTACCAGATAATGTTGATGGAGTAACTACTGATACCTCTAGGGTAATCTTCACAATTGGTGCTTCTGAAATGTTTTGAACAGAATCTATTTGAACAATTGAAGACAAGAGTGGGGTTGAAGATTCAGAAGATGGAAACTGGAGATCGACATATGAAAGTGGTGAAAAAGACCCCAAAAGCTTTTCACTACGAGACAGTCTTGACAGAGTAACTGACAGTAGGTATAAGGGAATCTTGAAAATTGGTGCTTCTAAAATATCACGTAGTGAAATGGGGATTTGCACAATATCAAATGTGACATATTCAGGTGTAGATATCATATCCTGATACAAGTCAGACAGTGCAGGTGATATGAGTCCTCCTGCAACCAAGGTAGATAAAGTATGGATGGATGAAATGAGCAATGCTACATACGAACACATAGACACAGATGAAGATTGTGAAACTGTAGAAACAGGTATAGAATCTTTCTTACCATCACCATCCAACAAATCTATTAATGATTGCAAATATTGATCCACCTCTTCAGTGAGAGGTGCAGAGGCTATCACCTCTTCTTCTAAATCTAAATCAACCAAATCAATAATAGGACCTGTGGAGGAAGAAGCTTTCACCTTCAGTTTTTTGAATGGTTTTTTTCAACTATTTCTTCAGTATCACTTGGCTTACTGACTGCAGCAATCACCAGGATATGAGTAATAGTCACAGGAGCTGAAACTGCCTAAGTATTCAGCACAGAGGTCATTATTTCCAGCTTCTCTTTTGACTGTTTTGACGTAATTATTAAGGCTTTGACCTGCTCCCTAACTGGTACCTCTGGCAGGTCTTCCATTAGACCTTTTCCCTTATCTCCATCCGCAAAAATTGCCACTGATGAATTCTTCGTTACTTCAACTTCCTTTTGTTCTCTGTCCTTTCTTACTTTCTCCAAGACGTCAATCTGCAACGCCCTATAACATTGAATCCTCTCTTTCAGTTCCTTTTGATGCTACAAGATGTGGTCTTCCTCATCCTTGCTTTTGGCTCTCCCCAACACTTCAGAAAATGTAATAACACCCTGATAAATAGAATCGTTGGGAATTTCCTCATGCACATAATTAATTTTGATATGATACTACTTAAAGTGGGCATCGAGGCATCCCTTGGGATCATGTTTTCTCTTGGTGGCAAAACCAAGCTTCAAATACTGTTTTTGTTCACCTAATATTGTAGGCCATGTTGAAGTTGGAATAATCAGCAATCCAAGGTGCAAAGGGAATTTGAGCCAATCTTTTTTCTTAGGGCCAATCAGCTTCCTCTAAACCACATCATTGACAGTTTGGAAAGCCACTTCTTCTAGAACCAACCTGTCGAGGACAATTCTGGGAAGCATATGAACAGTGTTGCTACCCCCAAATTCTTATGCATAGAAAATTCTCGCCAACATACCAGTCACCCATTGTACCAATCAAACCTGTGGCTTTAGGTGAAAATGCAAGAGCTTCCTTCTTGAATATTAAAAAATAGATGGTGCCAAGGAAGTATTGACATATATCATAGGACCTGGGTGCATAGTTAGTATTCCACAATTCTGAATAATAAATGGGCACCGGGGGAGCCAGAAAACTCCACTTCCATCCCAAACTAGGATATTCGAACTCAACGCACAATATATCATAAATGAAGGCTGAAAAGAAGAAATTGGGTTTCTTTCTAGCAGTGGCCTTCTGGTACTCTTGGATAGAAATTTTGAGTTCTAGCGACAACATGGATGCCCATGGGAAAGAATCGCCAGTTGCTAAAACATGATGAGCTAGTGGAGCCCATTCAATCTTGAACACAAAACAATTAGGAAGGTCATACAATCTGCATAACATAGCTGCGAATAAGGAATAAGGTTCTTTAAACTGGGTAACAGGGTAAAGCTCATCAGACCTCTTCGAGAATTTACTAAGTTGGTGCATCCACGATTTTAACATTTCTTCGAAATTGAACCTACTTTTGGAGGTTTGTGCAAAATCTACAGTAAGGGGTTGTCTTATCGATTTAAGGGCATGAGCCTTCGTAAATACCTCAGGACGGAAATTGGCTGTCTCTAACCCTCTACTATCATTCAAACAACGGGATTTTGGGTCCGCATGTTCTACTATCCATTTGACTGTGTCATTGTATGGGAGGATAGCAGGTCTAGCAACAAGAGAATGAAGTCCAGAATCCCTAATTCTTTCGTAGGCCAACTGGTTGTCTTGAATATCAAAAAATTTGTCATTGTCAAAAATTTCACAAACCCTAGACCATTCAATTTGGTAAGTTTTAGTGATTCTGCCACTGGTATCTGAGAAAAATACCAAAGTTCAAATCCTTGGTGAACATATCCTTTTCCAGGTTTTTGCAGCGAGCAGATCTTGCCATTGTTGCAAATTGAAAANATATTTACACGCGTCATCTTGCAATTTACCGCCAAGACAAAATATATCAGGATCAGCTCTGCGGGATGCGGGATCAAAACAAAAATTGCAAGTTTATTAATTGTTCCGCAACCTGCATTCCGCAACTTGCGGGTTGCAGGATGCTGGAACGCAAAATAGCACAAACTTGATTCAATTAGCTCCGCATCCCGCATCCCGCATTTTGCGGTCTATGCATTGCGGGCAGACAGAAACCAAATAAAAAATAATGCAAACTCTCGACCCTGCATTTGCAGGATGCGGGTTTGAAAAAATGAAATATCAAATGAAAGGTTTGCCACAATCCGCAAGTTGCGGATTTGCAGGTTGCGGGATGTTAAAATAATCCAAACAAAAGTTCATCATTCTGCATTCAAAACAAAGAAATCAAACATAAATTTTTGGAAATTGAGTAAGTTAAGGTATCCCAATAATCAAATAAAATCTTAATAAAACCCTTTAAGATTTACGAAAATTTTTACCAAGCAATCTTTGTATGTAAAATTTGGGCTCCTGTATCATAATGACATGGGATCTGTTGTACTTACACATTAGTAGTTCTAGAACAGACACATTGGTAAGTTTTAAAGTTTTATAACCCCTGCTTGTAACATATTTCATGAACAAACACCTCCCTAATAACTACACAACTAATGATAGTCTTAAAAAAAATAAAAACAAATGCCAAGAGTTGTAATCATTTTCCACTGTTTCATACAACATTAATAGGGGGTTAAACCTACCACTGATAAAACTTGAAATAATGGATTAAATGAAACAAATAAAACTTGAAATAATTACCATTACTCTATTAAGTACTAACAAAAACACGCTAAAACATATTCATTGAGATTCACTAACGTTTGGTTCACAGAATTGTTTTAAAATTTGCTTTCATAGATTTGGATCGAGAGTCCAAACGATCCTCAAATGTAATTGAACTATTAACAATGTAAAATGACCCATAGTTTAACCATAGACTATTAAGATTGCTCTTATAATCAAGCACTCTTTTCAAATAGATTAACCATAAATTAAGCACAACTATATAAATAAATAGACCTTAACCAACTAACATTGTTATTAAGATTTTTAATATTAAGCATTCAAAAAACTCAATTATAAATGTCTTAACCTCAACTCATTGTTAATTATTTTTTATTATTTGTTGCACACTTTATAATCCAAAATCGAAATCCCAAAAAAACTCAATTATAAATGTCTTAACCTAACATTTCAAAACCCAGTATTAATATGCACTCTCCCAAGGTAAAAAAAAAAGGTTCACTTGCGAAAAGACAAAATATTTTACCCTCTCGACGTTTTTTTTGCACCTCATGGTGCAAATGCTAGTTACAAATATTTTTCCTTTATTTTCTTTTATATAGGATATAGACTTAAATGTTTTGATAATAATAATAGATATTATTATAATTTGTTTTTACTTTTTTAAGTTGCTAAAAAAATATTTATAATAATAGGATTCTTTATTATTATTATTATTAAATGATTTTTTATTAACCTTTAGTTGTTTGAAAAGGTTGGACGAGGCTAGAAGGGAGGAGAGGACGACAGAGGTGGTCGTGGGGAAGGCAGCATGTAGATGTGGCAATGGAATTTCAGGCGGGTGACGTTGTAGAGATGTACGCAGGGAGAAGAGGAAAAGGTGGATGTAGGGTGGATGTTGCAAAGGGGAGGCGGTTGAAGATGGGGGTGTGAGAGAAGGCCTGAGGCAGGCGCGACAGAGGGTTGTGCGTGGAGGGAAAGAGGGAAGCGCAGATGTGAAGGGCGTGGTTTGGAGACGACAGGGTGGAGCGGGGATGGTTGGAATTTGGTGGAGATGGAGATGATGGGAATTGGAGAGCGTGAGAGGTAGGGAGGGAGAGCTACATTAAGGAGAAGCACGTCAGAGGGGTGGAGGTTCAATGGAAGGTGGAGACGATAATGTGTAGTGGAATGGAGAGATGAGCACGAGAGTAAGCACAATAGTTAGAGTTGTTCGACGATAGCGTAGCAATGGTAAATGGGGCGTGTTATGAGGGAATATTGCAAGGGGAAGGGTTGGAATTGGTGCAAGGGAAGAGATGAGGCGTGGAGATGTGCGTAGAGCAGGGGAGGAATATGTGGGATGAAGGCAAGATACTACAATTGAGTGCATGGAGGATGATTGTGCTTGTGTGAGAGTGCAGGATGGTGGCAAGTTATACGCGATGAGGGAGTCGGTCTGCAGACTTCACAGAGAGGCGACCTACATAATGTGTGTAGGTGTGAAAGAATGGGAATCTATGGCGCATTTATGGAGGTGGCATGGAAGGAAGTGAGGTGACTATAGAACTTTTCTCTTATACAGAGTATAAAGTTGTTTCTTGCAAAAATAACCAACATAAGTATGCCAAATAATCCATGAATAGATAAATAAAAGAATATTAAAAAAATTCAGATATGATATGTTTTACAATTAATTCAGATATGATATGTTTTACAATTATATTTCCTTGGGCTTTATAATCCATTTTACACATTTTCAATATAAGTCATGTTTTTTGACTTTCATGTTATTTAATTAATTATTTCTTATTTAATAATTATTAATTATTAATATTAATTTAATTAATACTTATATTTATTATTACTAATTTATGTTATGTTATATAATTTTTTTATATAACAACGAACATGTAAATCAATAGCCAAGATATACTAGTCTATTCATACAAGCAACCATCCATGGGAAGATTTGGTCTTCTTTTATTCTTAAAAAATATCCAATATTAAAAGAGAGCTCCACCCCACATATGTTCCACAGCTTTATAATAAAACATATGCAACATCACAAGATGTATGCCCAAAGGCTCTCCTTCACTTCTATTATATACCAAGAGATATAAAAGAATTACATCCCAAAATACATGTGGGATACATGATTTTCCACCTCTTTATCTAATGAATGGTAACATGAGAATATTTCTCCATGATGCATGTGGGATAACTCCTTTTACATAATACTAGAGTTATTTATGCCTTCCAAATCTAGATAAGACATCATACTAGACATCATTACACATGTAATATTAAAGTTACACATTCCAACACTCCCCCTTAATGATGACTAGGAGAACAACACACAAATGGAGGAATATTACATTCAATTAGCATCCCCCCTTGATGACAACTTCCCTCTTTCTCAATAAGCTACGAAGAAATACAAACTTTGCTTTAGAGATGGATTTGGTGAAGATATGAGTTGCTTACTTTTCTGTGGGACAATACTCCAAAAAAATAACATCGTCTTCAACAAGGTCTCTAATGTAATGACTATCCAAGTCAATGGGTTTAGTCTTGTAGTGATACATTGAATTGTATGCAAGTTGAATTGCACTTTGATTATCACCTATTAATTCTATAGGATATTTTTGTACTAGACCTTTAGATTCTTCCTTTGTTTCCCTATACTTTGCTTCACAAGAAGAAAGAGAAAGAGTTCTTAACTTCTTACTAGACCACGAAATTGGACTTGAACCAAGCTGAAATATGTACCCTGCAATAGACCTTGTATCTGAAGCATCCCCTATGCAATCAGACTATCTATAACCAAGAAGTGAAATTGTAGCCTTGTTAGAAAAGAAAACATCATAATGCCAAGCTTTACCTTTATCAAACATTTCCTTATGATGTTTACCAAGAACACAACCTTCACAAACATCTTTAGTGGAAGAAATTGAAGGTAAGTCAAGTACCATTTTAGACATCATTTGAATATTACCATAATTTAAGTGACCTAATATTTCATGCCATTATTTACTTTGTTCAGCGGGGTAAGCAACATAGGAATAAAAAGGTTGATATTTTCTTGAATTAAAACCAATAAACTTATATAATCTAGCATTATGATTAACGGGACCAAAAGAAACAAATTTGAAGTTATGTTTGATATATTTTAACACATATGTATCATGCAAGCTTCAAATTTATAACATTTTTGACATGCATGATAAATAGAAACTAAGTTGATGGGAATTCCTTGAACATGAAACGCATATTCCAAAGCACCATTATGAACATTAACACTACCAAATCCTAAAACTAAAAGATGATTTCCATCACTGATAGATACTTTCTATTGTGTGTGCTTTTTAGTGCCATAAGAATTAAATAAAGATGTTATACCAGACATATGGTTAAAAGAGATAGGGATCCAATATCCATTCCACGTTAGAAGATGACTTACTAGTTTGAACAGAATAGGAACACAGGGACACCGATTATTCTTCAACTTCTTCTTTGCTTTCATAAGTTCATGCCTCCGTTTAAAGCAAATATTTTCAAGGTGGTTGTTCTTTCCGCAATACTTATAAGGCTTATATACTTTCTTTTTATTATACACCATGTTAGAAGCATCATCATTAGGATTAATTGATCCTTGATTATGTGGCTTAGAATTTTTAAAATTCCTATTAGGATTATTTTTACTATGTGCCATTAGAGCTTTATTATTAGATAATTGACCATTAGAAATTAATATATCTTGTTCATTTGTCAAACCTTTACAAAAATATTCAAAAGTAGGTTTCAAATTTCCTTTAAATGTTTCAATAGCACTATTCCTAGTTTGGATGAAAATATTGAAGAATGAAGATAAATTTTGATCAATAAGAATAATAAGAGCATTATCATTTTTCTTGTAATCATAACAATTATTTAACTTATCATTAAAGGTTTTAATTTCATAAAGTGACTCTATTCTATCAGGATATTTAGGGTCTAACTCATGTATTTTATTTTCAAGATAGTATGCATAACCATCATCATTTTTATCAAATAAACAATTTGGGGTATTCCACACCTCAATAGGACTATCCACATCCTCAATGTGTACATGTAAGCTATCTGAAACACTTTTTCCAATGATTCCTCTTGCTTGATCGCATTTATCTTCCCATATTGCCAAGTCTTTTGCATTAGTTAGTTTTGTTTGATCACCTTTAACTAATCTCCTTAAGATCTTACTCCGAAGCATGTCAAGCATATTTCTCTTCCAAGAGAAATAGTTAAATCCAACTAATGCAGGAATAGAAACAACTTCCGAATTCATAGTGTGACAAAATAATGAAATCATTAAATGCAAAAATTAATTTGTCGCAAAAAGAAGAAAAGTGATTAAAACCATAAATTTCTCACGAAAACCAAAGCGTAATAGTTGCTAATAGCCATATCTAGAACCCTGAAACATAGAACCGAGAAATAAAATCAAATTCAATGAAAAAAAACATATAAAAAGAAGTATCTTCACTTCCGTTGAACAAAAGGTGTGAATCATGGTACAAATTCATGATTTCGTAGAAGATAGGGCATGCATTCCTTAAAAAGTCGCTCTTTATCATACCAAAACGTGGGAATTAGTTCCCCTTTTTCAAATTATTATATTGAGACAATATTTGTAAAGGGTTCTTCTTGGCCTCCCACCTATCTAAAAATAGTGTTTGAAAAGCTTCAAAAGTAGGAATGGAACCTGCTTATAAGTCTTTAGACCGTCTTTTTTCCTCTCTAGACAAACTCTGTACAAACAACCTCATTTTTGCATCATCATGGTCCACTTCCTCCAAATCAATAAAATATTCAAATCTATCCATATGATGTCTTGTTGTAAAATTCCCCTCCCCATCATATAAGGATATTCTCTGTGAATAGTTCTGAGGGAGATCATGTAGAACAACAGGCAGAACCAAAGGAGCAACTCTGGCTGCCATTAGTCTAGGAGGATTTTGAATAGAAGGAGGGCTTTGAGGAGGACTATGAACAGGGCTTGTAGGTTGAAGCTAAGAAGTTTGAGGGGGGAAGTTATTTCCTTATGATTTTACCGTATTTTGCAAATTGTGCCACAGGGAATCTAATAAGTATGATTCAAATCTATTTGGATTGATTTATGTTTGTTTTAAGTCTGATTTTGATTTTGATCTCAATAAAGACTTTTCAACATTTATTCCCAAATCTAAATCTTGAAAACTATAGAATTCTTCTTGAAACAAAGACCTTTCAATATGAGAAGTACTATTTTTTTCTTTTCCACTTCTACGTCTAAATAGACTCGTTGGGTTTTCCACACTGTGTAAAATTTTAGAATCAGGATTACCTCATGTGTGTGCCCTCCTGGAAGCCAGAATGTCTTCTCAATATCTTCTTTGAAAATCAACGTGGAGTCGCCAGGGAAATTTTACAACCAAACTTAGGTACATAAATCTTTGTTTTCCCACAGAAATCCTATCTTTCTTGAAATCTTTATCATTCCTCCCAGGGTAGATTTGAAGTCTCGTTCCCTGAAAACGACGCCAATATGTTAGCACTCAAAATGTACCTCTGGTTATAAAAAGGTAAATCTCAAGGTAACCACCAAACCAATATTTAGGAAAGAAGGCTATCTTATTTCTCTCCAAAGAGGGATCTCTCAAGGCCAGATATATGAACAAGAAATAAATTTAAGATTGTTGTTGGTTGAAACAAGGCAAGTGCACATTGGGAAATGGAATCAGAATAATTATATCAATCACAGTGCTATTGCATGGAAACTTTTAACAAAGGAAAGGTAGCAATCTTGTTACAATCAAAATGCTTTGGTCTAGTGATTATAGAAGAAATGAAGAACATACCATTAACGTGGGCATCTAACTAGGATGAATCCAAGATTAACTTTAGCTGAATAGGTTTTGTGAATGTTTGAAATCAATAGACAGAGCATATGAGTATGAATTATGTGTTATTAAAAACTTATTTCAAACATGAAAAGGAAAACATTTTGGAAGTAAATAACAGGAGACACATTCACATAAGAAAGGAAAATACAGACTACAACATAGACAACACATGAATCTTTGCAAAATGTCAGCTTCGACTCTGTGATTTTATTGAAATATGGATCTCAAAACACAATGTTGAATTCTCACGGGTTCCAACCCTTTCTTCAACAAAAACTGGTCTTTGTATAAAATCGCTCCATGAGCAGAATAACAAACTTCTAAAAATAGGCAATAATTGCCTTTACATCTGTCATCTACATTTATTAACTACTAACTATTTTTTGAAAAATAAACTAAACCCTTAGTTAACTAATCTCCAGAAATAATCTTCAATAATCTTCAATAATCTCCATGCATGTAGCTTGTATTTGGATCTTCCATACTTCTGGACCAATTTCCACTGATCAAGAGATGGTAAGTCTAGGCTGGACATTTCTTTTGCCAGCACTTGCAGCTCCATGTGGTCTCTGTATGAAAAGTCTGGTGAGCGTGCATGCGTGGCCTTAAAGGCAAATATCATTTCAAAGTCATCTACTAGCTTGTCTACTATTGCCTTTCCTAATAGTGATTGATTCATATATGCAAACTTTCTGTGATACGATCTGCATTCAATCAAATGATCCTGATATTGTTTTTGGGAAAGCATACAACCTTTCTCTTCCTAGAAGAAAGGTAGTCCCTTTTTAAACAATGGATCAAACATATCCATAAACAAATTCACTTGATGTGTCATAAGACCAATATTTGCTTCCACAGTGTCCAAGTGTTGGTGTTTATTCACAACCTTCCTTGCCCAAGTAATAATGGAACTTCTATCTTTGATATTAGATGGTTTCAATTCATCTTCTGTCAAACCATTCAAAAAATCAATGGTGTTTTTAGCAAACTCTATGGGATTCTTATTCAATATCCCTTTCACAACTGTTACACTTTGCTTGGCGGATTGTATCACCATTTCTTTGTCCAAAATGTAGTCCAAGTAGGGCCTCAATTTAGTTGCCTCAGATATAATCACATCCCAGATTATGTGCTTGGCCCCATGTACAGGAAATTGTCATGTCACATGTTTTAATAACTTATCATTTTTGTCTTGCAACTCTTTACATTTAGCTTCCCAAGCTCTCCTTTCCCATTCCCTTTTCAAAGATATATTTTCTGAATTCTTGTTCTGATTCCTCAATCCAACAATCTCCAAGTCCTTTAAACTAACTTGTGACATGGCCTGGACAAGAGATTGTTCACCTGATTCTGCAGAAGGTTTCCTGCAATGTTTAAGGATGCTTTAGAAGCAGAGGAAAATTTGATGGCCTCTGGAAAAATGAAGAATAGAGTGGAGGTAGATATGAGAAGAAAGGAAAACCAACCATCCACTTATTCCCCTTCCTCTGCAAGTGATGTAAAGTTCGAAATGATGATGAAAGCTATGGAAAAATTGATGGATAGGTTGAATTTAGACAACAGACCACCTAATAGAGAGCAACCTGAAAATCATATAAGAAATCCAAATTTTTGAAGACCTCCTCCTCCTCAAAGAAATCAAAGAAACCTTGAAGATCAACAAATCAGACCTCCATTCCCTGAAAATTATGTTGATGAGGAGGGAGAAGAAGATCCAATGGACAATCAGATTCATCACTTTGATGATATTGATTCTGAAATATACCTTACTGAAAGGAGCATAATTTGTTTGCTCAAGAAGATGACAATAATATTTCAGAGATAGATTCAGAACAATATTAGAGAGGTTATCAATATTCCATTGATGATTTTCAAAAGAAGTTGAAATTGCAACCATCAGGGCCAGGTAAATTCTCATCACATTCTCTATCTTTTCTATGTATTTATTTCAAATTTCAGTGGTGTTATTTTATGTTTGGGGCCCCATAAAGATAGGTATCCTGACCCACAAGGGTCACTATTTATTGGGTTGCGTATAGGGTTGGGTATACGTGGGCAAAGCAAATCTTTCCCACGTATACGCACGACTATCAACATGAAAATTCATGTATATGTGTGTGCATACCCAAAAAAGAGGCATAATCTCATCAAAATTACTTGTTTCTTCTATAGGATGGTGCTAGAATGGAGGGAATGTGAACATGAGGATGTGGATAGGGAAGTGCAGCATGATGCAAATGCCCAACAAGCTATAAGATGATGTGGTCTTTATAAGTTTTGGAAACTTGGGAGCCTAAGAGCTCATCCAAGGCTACTCCAGATGCTAGTGAACTATTGGGATCCAGATATAGAGGCATTTCAGCTTGACTGGATTCCATTGAGACTTGAGTTTGAAGACATATATTTCATCACTAGACTATCCCGCCGAGGCGAGGTAGTTAATCTAAGGGCTCATGGAGTGGGAGGTGGTCTCACTATTGAGGAGGACATAGTTGCATACTGTCTTCTAGATACTGAAAATATCAGAAGTTAGGTTCCTGTCAACTCCATTCGGAGCCTCGGTCTCAAGGTGATAGTGCTAGTGCTAGCCAAGATAGCAAGGTTGACATCTCGACATCAGGATTCCAAGCCTATTATGTTTTATGCAGTAGAGTGTATGAGGCCCACAATATATGACTGGAGCACATCATTGTTGAACAACATGAAGCTAGAGCCGACTGACTGCAAGATGGGTAGGACAAGGAACTTTGGGTTCACCATCATTCTCAGTACTTTCTTCTTTGAGCGGGTACCGGGCCTTATCCCAAAAGTGCAGGTTCATCCACATGGTCTACGAGATTCAGCCCAGACCCGATGGGCATAGCTGAAGCGGTGGCTAGGGGGAGGTAGGACACCGACTCCATTTCCCCCAAAATTTTACCACTTGTGGCAGCGGTAGATCGTGGTTGTGGATGACTATCCCTATGTAGGGATCGATTTTTGCGGAGACGCGGACATGCCAATACCATAGGGTGTTGCATATGGTGATCTAAGCAACAATCCCAAATGTGTTTTTTTAAATATTTGATTTTTTTGTATTTTTTGATATAATGAAATAAAAAAAACATGTTTTTGGTGGTATCATGTACTAATATTGATCATGCACATGCAGATGTGGGACCTAGATGGCTGGATGGCTTCCCCTGACATTGTCGGAGGGGAAGAGGTGATGATATCCTAGGTGAACATATAGAGGACACACTACATATCATACATACCAACTTTGTCCATATGATGCATAGGGTGCCTATGGTGCAAGTCGAGGACTTGCCCGAGGCAATGCAGAGATGTGTAGTGGGAGTGCCCCGTGCATGGGTTAGACTCTTCAGACAATTGGAAAATGCCTTTGTGTGTTTTAATGACCATCACCCCGGTCCACGGTCTTAGAGGCATAGATATATATTATGTATCGGTTGCATAGCGTTTTTTGGTGGCTTTAAAGCCCCAATTTTGTACCATGACATTTGTACTATGACACCATTTTTGGAATATATTTTGAAAATAAAAATGCTTATAGTGATCCGTTTATTATATTTACATTTGTATTTGAATTTGGATGGAATGTGTGTGCTTTCATGATTGATGTAACAAACACCAGTAAAATACATAGTTTGCATGAGAATCGGCAACATGATTATAGATCCTAGGAATATGAATGTATGCTATGTGTTCAAATTGGCATTCTGACAGCCTTACCTGTAAGAATCTCCGTATAAAGTTGGATCTCTGATACGATATACGCCATTTAACTGTGAGACAACCAACTACGATTCAAGACATACCTCAAGGGATCGAATACCATGAGAGATGGAATCTGGTAGTAGCTCAATCACGAAACTATATTCAACACCATTGTTGGATGATGGCCGGAGACATACACCCCCTGAAGACACAACATGAACCATAGACGTATAAATGACCCAAGCAGCAAGGCTAGTTCTGGGTATGGCGGTTGGCACCGTCAACGTATTCTACATATATCGAAGCCTCCATGGACATCTGCCACAACAAAGGAAATCATGTCAACAAACTGAATCGCTACAAGGTGACCAAAAGTAAAAGTATACAACTGTACACTAGTATACAAAGTATCGGCCTCAGCTAAGCATTAAGCATAATATTTTTTAAGATAGAGCCCATTTCTAGGCTCCACCAATGTTGTCCCTTCATAATCATCCAGCTCATATGCTCCCTTCTCTAAGACTTATTTAACCATGTAAGGCCCATGCCACATAGGGTTGAACTTACCCACCCCTAACGGTTCACTAGCTTGGTCATATAAAAGAACCAAGTCACCCTCACTAAATCTCTAGGATGGACAAAATTATCATACTGAACCTTTACATGACACTTATTCACTTTAAGAGCCACTAAGGAATCCCGACGTTGCTCATCAAGGTGTTTTAATTGAACAAGATGTTCTTCCAAGTCAAAAGTCTCTCGTAAGAGTTCTACGGCTAGTTTCAATGAAGGAATATCGCATTCAATCGGCAATATCGACTCCACCCCATGTACCAACTAATAAGGAGAAAAAATGGTGGTAGTCTTAAGACGATTCAATAGGCCCACAAAGCAAGGTAAAGCATAATGTGCCAATTATTTTTGCTTTGTGCAACGGTTCTTTACGGAATGGACTTAAGGGATTTATTAATAGCTTCGACCTGTCCAATCGCTTAAGGATAATAAGAAGAGGAATACTCTTTCTTATACCCCAACTTGGAAGATAACTCATCCATCATCCTATTTTGAAAGTTCCTGCCATGGTCTGTGACAAGCTCTCTCGAAACACCAAACCGAGTAATAATCTGATTGAACACAAAGCAAGCAACTGTCTCACCGTCGGATTTGATAGTAGCCATAGCCTCTTCCCATTTTGTGAAGTAATCCACGACCACTATAATGTGATGGTGCCCCCCAGCCGAATCTGGGTTGCAATCCATAAAGTCAATCCCCCACTTGGTGAAGGGACCGACAGTGATAATAGGGTGCAATGGGGCGAGATGCGAACATATGTTCCATGTAAACACCTAGCAAGGGTGGCACCACTTGACCGCATTAACACAATCCTTAAATATTGATGACTAGTAATAACCTGCTCTCAATATTTTTTGGGTTGTAGCAAGCCCAGATAAATGAGAAGCACATGCCCCACCATGGCAATCTTTCAACACCGTCTTAGCCTCTTCACGAGTCAAACATCAATGTAAAATGGAATCCATCCCGTGATGATACAAAGTGTCACCGATAATGAGTTATTTCTTAGAAACACGACGTAAACATCGACACTCATCCTGTGAGAGGTGAGGAGGGACCTTCAAAGTCTATAAATATACTATGATGTCCCCATACCAAGGGTCCATAGTTAAGATGAGGAAGATATGCTCATCAACAAAATAATATTCATGAAACTCAATTTCATCCAAACTAAGAAAATATGACACGAGCTCCACAAATACCAACGATTTCTTTGATTTTGCCGAAACAAACTCGAGGTTGAACTCTTGCAAGATAACAATCCACTTATTATATTTTCCCTATTTCATCTATCTGGTCAGGACGAACTAAAATGGATTGATATGAGCCATAACCATAGTTTGACTAAGGAGTATATAATGTCTCAACCATTGAACCACATGCACGGTTGCTAAAGCTAGCTTCTCAACGCGAGTGTAACAAAGTTCGACAATCAATAAGGTTTCATCTAAGATAGTAGACAACATGGTCTTGGAGCTCATCATCCTCTTGAACCAAAACCATCCAAATCGTCTCTTGAGACGCAGCCACATATAATAAGAAATCACGACTATAGTCAGGTGGACTAAGCACAGGGGCTGATGGAAAGGATTTCCTCAATGCATCGAAGGATTCTTGGGCTTGCTCATCCCAGATAAAAGGATTGTCCTTCTTGAAAAGGTGCATAAATCCCTTGGTCAAATTGGTGACATTGACAACAAACCTCCGTATGAAGTTAGCCATTCCTTGAAGACTCTGAAGGTGTCTAATTGTGCATGGGGGAGACAACCAAAGTATTTCCTCAACCTTAAGAGGATCGACCCTAATCCCCTCCTTATAAATAGTGAATCCCAATAACCGACCTACTTTCACGCAAAAGATGCACTTCTGAGGGTTCAACCAGATTTGATAACGACGACATCTCTCGAAAACCAAGCGCAAATGTTTTGGGCGATCCACTCTCAAACAAGAGTGAGAAGCTAAATCATCTAGATAGACTTCAATAATTTGCTTAAGGTCGTGAAAAGCAAAGTCCATTTCCTGTTGAAATGTATCTCTGGTGTTTTTAAGGTTGAAGGGCATTTTCTAGTATGCAAAAGTGCCCCAAGGACAAATGAAATCCGTCTTGTGTTGGTCCTCGGGTTTGATTTGAATTTGATTATATCCTGAAAAACCGTCCATAAATGAAAATACCTCGCTTCCCGCACACTCATCCAAAATATGATCAATGAAGGGTGCCTATGGTGCAAGTCGAGTACTTACCCAAAGCAATGCAGAGACGTGTAGTGGGAGTGCCCCATGCATGTGTTAGACTCTTGAAATAGTTGGGAAATGCCTTTGTGTGTTTTCATGACCATCACCTTGGTCTGCAAGCTTAGAGGCCTAGATATACATTATGTATTGGTTGTATAGTGTTTTTTGGTGGCTTTAAAGGCCCAATTTTGTACCATGACATTTGTACTATGACACCATTTTTGGAATATATTTTGAAAATAAAAATGCTTATAGTGATCGGTTTATTATATTTACATGTGTATTTGAATGTGGATGAATTGTGTGTTCTTTCATGATTGATGTAACAAATGCCATTCTAATACATAGTTTGCATAAGAATCGAAAACATGATTATAGATCCTAGGAATATGAATGTGTGTTATGTGTTCAAATTATCATTCTAACAACCTTACTCGTAAGAATCTCCGTAATAAAGGCGGATCTTTGATACGATACATGCCATTTAACTGTGAGACAACCAACTACGAGTCAATACGTACCTTAAGGGATCAAATACCATGAGAGATGGCATCCAGTAGTAGCTCAATCACAAAACTATATTCAACAACATTGTTGGATGATGGCCAGAGACATACACCCCCTGAAGACACAACATGACCCGTAGACGTATAAATGACCTAAGCAGCAAGGCTGAGTTCTGGGTATGGTGGCTGGCACCATTAGTGTATCGTACATATATCGAAGACTCCGTGGACATCACCTTATCTATGTCCATTGGATGCCAGGTTAAGTGATTGGTGGTCTTGTATTCCCATGCGTGAGCATTTCTCTGTAAGGCCACTCTAACATTATTTGTTTATAATTATTGTAGAATGCAAACAAATTCTATATTGTAAAAATTGTTGTAAATTCTACTGTAAGTATTGCTCAAATTCTATACTATAAGTATGGTTGTAAACTCCATTGTAAAATTTTTACTGTAAATTTCTTGAGATGTAAAATCTATGTTTTTTCAGGGATAACAAATACTAACAATTGATTGTTATCTTATTTCACAACTATAGTCCAGTATTAAAAGAAATTTAGAAGTAGAGCAAAGACTAACAATGGAATGTTATCATGTTTCACAACTATAGTCTAGTATTCAAAGAAAATTAGAAGCAAAGATTAGAAGTCTTTTATCTAGAGCGACGAAGAAGAAAGAGCTCGTCGTGTCATTGGCTGGGATGCTTCCAAAGCGACGGAAGAAGAAAGAGCTTGTTGTGTCATTGGCTAGGATGCTTCCTATACAATGAGATGTAGAAAAGAATCATGCCAAGAGGATTAATAAGGTAAATGATGCTTGTTGTACATAATCTTTACTAAATTTAGAATAGTTAAAATGAAACAACGAAAAGCGCTAGGTTATGGAAGAGATTGGTACTTGAGAGACCTGCACCTAAATTGAGACAATAACAATTTAGCATTCAAATAGCTCCAGGTCCAACTTACAATTTTGTGCAAATTAGTAGTAGAACTAATGCTCTTAACCAATAGTGGTGGTGAGAATGTGGTGTAGTGGTGGTAGTGAATGGCGGTGTAGGAGGTTGCACAATCGATGCTATCTATCCTGGTGGTGAAGGTGGCAGTGAATGTGGTGGAGATGCTCACATTCAATGCTTCTCCTCGGTAGGAACCAAGCATCGATGCTCTCATTTAACACTCAGTGGTAAGAACATAGCATTTGGTTTCCCGCTCGGCAATAACACCCCAATTCTATCACCCAATGAGGTTGAAGTTAAATAGATTTAAAAATTTAATAAAAATAATTATATTTCCTTATGCAAAAGTATAGTCAAAGTGAAATTTTATATGGTCAACAAGAAAATTAATATGCAGTCAACGCATATGGAATACAATTGTACACTGCCTATCGATATGTACAATAAGGGAAGGATAGTATGCCCTTCCCTTATGGAGGGTTGAACACCTATCGAATACAATTGTACACTACCTATCGACATGTACAATAAGGGAAGGATAGTATACCCTTCCCTTATGGAGGGTTGAATGCATATCAGATACAATTGTACAGTGCCTATCAACAAGTACATTAAGGGAAGGATAGTATACCCTTCCCTTATGAAGGGTTGAATGAAAATCTTCTGCAATGGCAAAGAATGGATAAAGTGCAATAAAGGAAGGATACATACCCTTCCTTTATGGAGGGTTGAATGAAAGTCTTCCACAATGGCAAAGAATAGATAGAGTGATATATTAAAGAGCCCTAATTTTCTAGTCAAACTCAATCTCAATGCCAAGAAAAAAACTTTAGAATCTCTCTTGGAAGATAAATATGGATCTAGAAAGTGGTGTGCAAAGATGTAGACATTAATGATTTAATATGGAATTGAGAATAAAAGGGAGACCTCTTAGAAATGAGGGATTAGTTATTATAGCTTGAATCAATTCAAAGAAAATAACATACAGTCACTTTTAATGTTAAATTGCATCTCCTTTGAAAAATCATCTTTACTTGTTAAAAGGCAGTGTATGTTTTATAACCTATTTTTAATGTCATTTTGAGGATGCTCTCCATAGTAAAATTTAGATTCTTTAGGGTATAAGGTTAGGTTAACTATAAGGCTCAAAGTTGTTATAACAACATGCTCATTATAAGAACATGGACGGGGAGGATAACATTCAATCCCACAACTACTCTAGCTAGATTCAATTGATTATATGTATATCATAGTTACAAAACTGACCAGTTTGACAACATTAGCTTACATTTTCAGCTCAAATCACCTAGTTGCACCAAAATTCATCGAGTCTTAGCTTGACTTGACGATCATAATAGGAAAGTCCATCTAGACTTGATCAATGTGGTATATAAGGCAAAATGCTAAAACCACATTTTCAAAAAAAAAATCTTGATACTTGTGGGTTTTTTCCCAATACGGGTTTCAATTGAGAAATAGTTGGAGCACATTGGGTAGTATTTCTTTCATGCTTTTCAAGATTCTACAATTGGTTGGAAGCTAGAATTTCCCTTGGGGTTACATAGTTTGCATTTATAATTTGTTTATAATGTACCTTTTAATAGATATTTAATAATATGAAAATTTTGTTATTTTATTTTCTGAAGATTTGAATATTTCATGTATTTTTAATATGTTAGGTTATTCTTAGAGTTTTTGTAATGCTTTCATGGGTTGTGAAGTTGTTTCTTCATGTTTGAGTTTGTTGAGTAACTTCTAAATTTGAATCACATTATTTTTTCATAAAAAAGATTCCTTCAACTTTAGTTATCATCAAATAAAATTTTAGGGGCGAGTTTTAGCCCATGGACTATTTTTCGACCTTTTCTTAAAAAAAAGATTCCCCAATTTGCCTCTTTTTCAAAGTTGATTTGCCCAAATTCCATGGGAGAATTTCATTTACTCTAAAAATAGTCAAAATTGTTCAAAAACTATATAAAGTCTTTAAAATTTTGAACATAAAAAAAAATCACCAAGCATTTTATGGTTGCAAATTTAGAAATTAATAACTATCGCCAATATTTTTACACTTTGAAAAAAATATTAATCTTTAAAATTTTCCTTAATTACTATATATATAAATTTGATTAAAAATTGATACAATTAAAAAAAAATACAATTAAAAACAATAAAAATATATGTCAAAATAACTTGAAAAAACTATACATATTATTTCAAAATTGAAAAAAGACTTGATATACCTTATCTAAATGGTACTCTCATAGTCACTAACAAAATCTATTATTCTTCTATTTGCAAATGATTATGATAGTTTGTATAGTTTTGAAGGATCAACGCAATTTTTTTAATTAGAATAACATTTTTGTTTACGCACGAGGATTTCCATATCAATGAAATCGAATTTATTGAATGAATTTTGCAAATATGATTTTAACTACGAAAGGATCTTGGCATTTAGTACGGTGGAAAGCTTTGATGAGAATCAAACTAGAGAATGTGGTCACATGTATTATATTTGATTTTACACTTGTACAAAATTTAAGCGATTGGTAAAAAAATGATCACACATGATTTGAGTGAAACATGTTTTATATTTGTTTTTTATTATAATTTTGTATTTTTAACTTATTTTGTTTGAAAATTTATAAGTGACTTGGTAAAAAAATCACTTACATAAATATGTATATTTTATGGTATATCATAATGTGGCACTTTGCATATCTAGGGTTTGAGAGTCCATTAATAAACTATTTTTGGCGACTAGGGAAGGACTGCCCTGCCCTTTCACCCTTGTGATGCTTATGGATTTGGTCGTCTACGAGAGTTTACAAGTTTTTTTCCTATGAGTAGGGGTGAACCATGCACGACAACCCGTAGTGCAGATTTCTAGCTCACCTACGGTGGTGGCAACGAGTTCAGTGGTGGGAAGATGATTTATGCGGAATGGGAGCGGTTATGGCATGGCAAGAGTATCACTTAATGATCATCCTTTGTGGCCAGCGCTTTCCTCAACTGTGGTGCATGTCATGAAGTTGACGACCGAATATTCATTGCATCTTGGTTCTTCGACGAAGTTCTTAACTGATGGGTTATTATTTCAGTGTGTGTTTTATCCCCAAGCAGGAGGTGGTCCCCTGTGGCTAGTCTCTAGAAGGAAAATGCAATCACTACAGAAGCCTTCGACCTTCAGAGTCATTGTTTGGGTTATAAGTTCATGCATCGGGAATGGTTGTAGCTCTTCTTAATGACTTTTTTCCTTTTGTCTTCTTTCCTTTTTATACTCTTATTGAGCAACTTTAGTTTTTGAGCTCAATGCACAGTATGGTTGCCCTAAAATAGGGTTTTTTTTATACTTCCTGCTTATTGAGCAGTGGTTTTATGTGCTTTTGCACTTGTAAACCTTTGGGTATTTTGCTGAATGGTCGTTAGGCCTTTGAAGATGTAAGGTTATGCCTGGGCGAATGTAGTTTGACTATTAATATAATGAATTTATGCCCTTTTTTGTGTGGAAAAAAATGTTTATTTTGATTGAAACCTAAATAATTGGTCAAAGATAATTACTCTCCACTAATTATGTCGTTATGTTAACACATAATACAATATAGGAGTATATACTCCACCATGACTTATCCCCATGGCTAAGAATTTCACTAAATTTTAGCAAGGAGCTCTCTTCACCTAGACATTTTAGATTAAGCCAAAATGAAAAAAAAAAGATCATGAACAAGGCCATCCTTATCTCGATTGCTGATTCCATCCATCCAACGGGCAAGGAGTAAAGTCAACAATTAACTCTGCTCCTTGCCCATTGGATGGAGGGAATCAACAATCGAGATAAGCTAAGGGCATGAACATTGCCAACCAAAAGAACATGATTTTTTAGTTTGTTTGACTCAATTTAAATTTTGCCACGCTACATCCACACTCATAATTTTGGTAGGTTTAAGGACACATACTTGTCCACTCCTATGACTTGTAGGAGTTGTGCCACTTTTGGTTACGATGTTACACCCTTATATTATTGTGACATGCTTCTTGGCAAGGCCTACCGATTTGATAGAAAAGCACGATATGGTGGGTTTCACAACACCTATAACCTTTACATATGTGGTAACAACTATGAGCTCACATTTTCTCCCCTTAAATTAGGATGATAAGCTGTCAAGCAAGCCAATACTCTTTGGTGCTCATTCCTCTTACCCATAACTGAACAAAAAATATTTGTTTTGCTTTGGTGCTCATTCCTCTCGGCTTGTTGCAATCTCCTCCTAAGACTTCACACTTTATAATGAAGGTGCCCTTCCAAGTCCCAATTCTCCTTCTTCATCAACCATTGCTCTATCAAGTCAACGCCATTTGTTGTTAAAAATGTTCCTTTGACTATTAATATAAACAACAAATATACCATTGAAAAATTTATTAAAAAAAACGACTTACTTGAGAAGACATCGTTAGCAAAATCAAAATTAAAAAGTCCACTGACAAAATTGCCACATGGAGATATAATTGTTGAAGCATCCACACTCAAATACATTAATGTTGATCTTATAAACTATTACCGCATAATGATCATCAATAGAATTGCAATATGTTAAAGTGGCTTTAATAAATAACTATTAATCATAAAATATTATTAATTCAAAATTAATTAAGCAAAATAAATATTATAAATAAACTCTTATGATGGGTTGTTAAGAAAGAGAGCTCTGTGAGAATGGTGTGAAGTGGCCTAAGGTGACTATATGACAATAAGAGGTACAAACTATGTGTGTAGAGGAAATGGAGGGGATAGAAAGTAGGGACTCAAGTCATAGAGACCAAGGTAGCAAAAATAGGTCACACAATAAAAAGTACAAGTGGAAAACAGTAAAGAGCTATCTCAGTAACAACCTCCAAAGAAGCAATTTTTTTTTTGTTTTCTTCTTTGGAAAAAATTATTATACTTTTCTTAAACATCTAATATATTCAGCTTGTTTGGTTCTTACAATTTTGGTTTTTCTGATTATGGTTATGTTAATTCTTATAGTTTCAAATCCTATGCAATTAAGGTCCTTTGGGTCTAGATCTAAGATTTATGCTTTAATTTTTTGGTTCTTACAATTTTGGTTTTTCTGATTATGGTTATGTTAATTCTTATAGTTTCAAATCCTATGCAATTAAGGTCCTTTAATTTTTAGTTATTAGATTGTAAATAATTCGGTCGCGAGGGAAAAAAAACAAACTCACATATAATTGTTTTTTTTTTAACAACGAGAAACCTATTTCTTTTAGTGACAATTTTTCCTTTCCCAAAGCACGAACAAATACAGTCAGGACTACTAGCCCAGTATTAGCCTAGTATGTGTTACTGCATCATTATATATGGACGAGTTGAAAAAAGGATAAAAAATTCCGGTCGTCAAACCAGAGACCCACACTAGCTAGAAGTAGAACTTTCCAAACATTTCACGGATGTTAATCGGCCACAGAGAGCGTCCACGACAAGGAGAATACAATGGGGAGGAGAATCGCGTAGCGGAGATGCGCGACTCATGTCCGTCTGAAGCAGGAAAACCATAGACGCAGAGAAAGGCAGAACCGTGCCCTGGCAGAATGTTCAATTTACAGAAGATTTTTGTCTATTTGCTTGACCAGACAGAGATCCGTTAAACAACCGCTCGGTTGGTAAAAGTAAAAGAAATTCGCGCCCAGAAAAGTCCTAGTCACAGTCAGGTATCTTTTTTCTTCTGAAAATTGTTTTCTTAAGATTATTTTACACAGATGATAGAGCCCTATTTTGTTTAGACATAGTGACAGTATTCACAAGTTGTTTATAAGAAACAGTGTGTGATTTTCTGAGGTGAAAATAAGCAATCATTAAAGATACGTTTCGTTTATCTTTTGAAGATCACTTTTTTCCGGGCAAAAAAAACATAACAGAGTATTTCGAATTATTGTTCTGTTAACAAAGAAACATTTTTCTGAAAATTGGAAAGACATCTGATGTTTGAAAACTTTAACTGGAAAAATTTTCATACATGGAAAGTGGAAAACTTATCATACATGGAAAATGAAAATACAATTGCATTTCATGAACACTACTGTATGGAGCATTGTTAACATTACATAAACAAAATCCATACAATATGAGAAATTAGTGAAGTAGACAACTAGATATACCAAAGCAAAAGCCAATATTGGTTTAGCTATGTCCAATACTCAACTCCACTATATGGATTTGACAAATCCTTGAAGGAAGTATGAGAGGTTGATAAAATTATTGGGAGCAAAATCTCGTAATGCAAACTTTTTGCCGAGGAAAGAACTTTTTTTCATTAAAATGGGTCTGGGCGAATCAATGTCCAGCCATATTAATGCCCTCCAGGAATTAATACAACAGCGGACAGAAGCAGGGGTCAACAATCAAAGTAGAAGATTGGGCCACCACTATTTTATTAAACAACTTATCCTCCAAATACAGTGACGTTGTATTTACCCTCAACAATATTTCACCACAATCTTTAAAACAATGATTTTGACCCTTATGGCGGGAAAAACGCGAGTTTGATGATGAAAAAGATGAAGAAAGTCTTTTTAACCAAAGGAAAAAGAAAATCTGAAAACAAAGGAGTTAGGAGCACAAGAAAGGGAATAAATTGTGGAAATTTTGTCATTGTAAAATCTGGGCAAATGTTGTACTCAAAGGCAAAGTAGGAAGTCTGAAACAAGTTACATGGGTTGGAATACAAATGAAGAACGAGGAATAGAAGAAAATGAACCAAACAAGGAAGGAGATGATTTTCAAATCAACATTTATATTAGCAATAATGGTCCTGATGGAAGTATGATAAGCCATGGGATCAAATGTTTCGTTGTAATCAACTCCCTCTTTTTGAGAGAATCCTCTGGCAACAAATCTAGCCTTGTGTTTTTTCACACTGCCATTTGATCCATGTTTAATCTTGAAAAGCCATTTGGAAGTCACTACTGACTTCCCCTCAGGTCTCGATACAACCTCCCATACATCATTCTTCATGATGGATTGGTATTCTTCCATCATGGCATCCTTCCAAACTTGGTTCCTAGATGCTTCTTCATATGTGGTTGGCTCTGAGTCAATGATGTGACTCATCAATGCTACATAACTCGAGAACCTCTGAGGTCTTTTGCTTTCCCGAAAAGTGCCATGTGGAGCTTCATGCCTCTCTGCATCTTGCAGCGTCTGTTGTTCCCATCTAGGCCTTTTCTGACCAACTGCAATGTCTGTGGGAGCATTAACTGGCTCAACTGGATCGATGGAGTCAATTGGTTTTTCCTTTGGCAACTCCCTTTGAATTGCAGGTGGGGGAGATGATCCCATCTCTTCATTGTCATCGATCTCCATGTCAGATCCTCTTCCTTTTCAGATAACCATTTCTTTTTCAAAGGACACATCCCTACTGACTTCGATTTGCTTTGATCCTGGAACGTAAATTCTGTACGCTTTTGAAGACTCACTGTATCCCATGAAAGTCCCCTTCTTTCCTGAAGGATCCAATTTCGTCCTTTCTCCCCGGGCAGATGTATGTAGACTAGACAACCAAAGATACGAAGGTGGCCCACTTCTGGCTTCAGTCCTCTGAAGGCTTCTTCCGGAGTCACGTTCTTCAAGGTTCTATGAGGGCATTTGTTTTGTACATAGACAACTGTTCTTGAAGCTTCTACCCACAATAACTTCGGTAGACTTCAGTCATGTATCATGGCTTTGGCTGCCTCCACAATTGTCGCTTCTTTCTTTCATAAACCCCATTTTGTTGAGGGTTGTAGGGAACTGTAAGCTCCCTCTTAATTCCTGTTTCCTTGCAGAAATCATTAAACTCTGTGGATGTATAGTCTCCACCATTATCCGATCTTAGCGTCTTGATCCTCTTTCTCGACAGGTTCTTGACTTGTGCTTTGAATTCTTTAAACTTGTTGAGCACTTTCTTGGATTCCTTGGTCTTGAGAAAGTATATCCAAGTCTTTCGTGAGTAGTCGTCAATAAATGTTACATAGTAGTTGTAACCACCTAGTGAAGCAACAGTCATAGGTCCGCACAAGTCAGAGTGCACTAGATCCATTATTTCCTTGGATTTGCTCTCACTATTTAGAAAAGATCCCTTGGTATTCTTGCCAAGTGTGCATCCCTTGTAGACTCTGTCATGTTCCATGTGAACTGCTGGTAGATTTGTCACAATGTTTCTTAATGCTGGGAGAGCTCTATAGTTGATGTGAGCTAATCTTCTGTGCCATAGTTCACCCATGTTGGTGGAGTCAAGAATTAGTGCTTGATTTGGTGGAGTGTTCAATCGATACAAGCTCTCCTCTCTTACTCCAATTTCTTTTGTTGTGCCCATGCTTGAGTTCTTATGCCAAGTAAGCACTTTCCTATCTAAAAATGCAACTTTATATCCCTTGTCTTCCAAGGCAGATATGGAGACACGATTTCTTTTCATACCATGCACATACAACACATTACTCACTGTAACATATCTTTAGATTCTAGTTGAAGGGAGGTAGCCCTAGATCCCTTCAATAATATAGTTGGCATCATCTCCGAGTACAACACGAAGATGAGATTCTTTCTCAACTATTTCTAAAAGATTTTCTTTATATCCTATCATATGCCTGGAAGCACCACTATCAATGAGCCAAATGTCACTAGTGGTGGGAACAATACTTGATAATGTCGATATGAAGAAGAATTTTGTACAATCTTCACTCCTTTGCTTCTTGTGATGATGACCTTCTTCTACATCAGTTGTTGAGGCTTCATGTTTCTTTTTGCTTGAAATTGGACATTTGTTTGCATAGTGACCATATTTCTTGCCCCTGAAGCATTGAATTTGCGATAGATCCTTCTTCTTTTCTTGTTGATCTGGAGAAGGACTTGGTCTTGTACCTTGATACTTATGGTGATGAGATTTTCTTCCCTTTCCCTTGCCTTTCTTGGCATGGGCCATGAATGCTTGATTCTCCTTAGGTTGGGTGCCATGAAGTCTTTTCCTTGCTGCAATCCTCGTCTCCTCCTGAGTGCAATGTGTCCATAGCCTGTCAAATTTGGGCAACTTGGTGCATCCACTGGTGGTTTGGCTGAAAGACTCACAGGATGGTGGAAGCCCATTTAGCGTAGTCATGACAAGCTCCTTATCTTCAATAGGTTCTCCACTGGATCTTGGCTTGTCCTTTAGCTCTGTGATTCTCATGAAGTATGAGAAAATTGATTCAGATTTGGCCATCTTCATGTTTGATAGTTGCTTCCTCAATGTGTGAGTCACATTGATGCTACTGTGCTCAAATAGCCTCCTTAGGGTTTTGAACATCTTCCTAGCTGTCTTCTTTTGTGAAATTTGAGGAACCAAGTGGTCTTTGACTGACTCCACTAGTATTCTCCTAGCTCGGGCATCATTCTTCCTCCATTGAGACTTGTCGTCTTCAGCTTCTGGTTCTGGGACCTTCTCATTGACAAACTTTAAGAGGTCATTCTCTTCCAAGATGAGAAGAACTCTAGACTTCCAAGAGATGAAGTTGGTGGCTCCATCAAGATGATCTTCAACCTTCATTCCAATCATCTTGCCTCCAGATCTGAACCAAAAATCCTAGCAGGAGCTAGGTCAAAAATGAAAGTTGTAGTTTTATGAAACTGACCTCACAGATAGATGCGCCCTACCAAGGCGAGTTGAGGGATGGTGAGGCCGAGCCAAAATTGTGGACCGATCAGTTCAAAACTTGAAACCCTAATTTCCACAGTAGCTGTAGCAACAACAACGGAATTAGGTAAAAAATGAAACTTCTCAGAATTTGATTCTTCCTTCACCAAATGATGCACCTCACCTAGAGCAAACTTTCCAAGTCTCTTTTTCTCAAAAATGATGAGGGAAGTCCTTCAAATAACAAGCCCTAGTTCCCGGCAATGGCTTCTTCCAGAACTGCTCTGATACCATGTTAGATTTTACAAGATTATAGCAGTATATCTTTATTGCAAATGAACAATAGGATCTCTAGAAGGAAGACAAAGCACATAAACAAAGAACACAAGAGTTTATCCTGGGAAACCCAATAGGGAGAAAACCCAACAACCTTCGTATAGAGATGATCAATCCCAAGAACAAAGTATAAGAAGAGAGAGAGAAAGAAGAAAATCTCTCTAATGAAAAACCCTAGAAAAGACTGCTTCTCACTGCTGGAGCGAACTTCTCCTTGACTAGAGAACTTGCTTGCTTGCTGCTTGTCCAAATGAGGCGCCCAACCTCTCTATTTATACACTTTACAAAACTGACATTTAACCCTAACTGGGCCGACTTCCCTTGGGGAGTAATAAAAATAATTTTATTTTAGTTCTTTTCTTTTATATAATTCCCCAGGGTTTACATTGATTCTTTCAAGGGTTTACATGAATGATTACATCAGTATGATCTCTCGTAGGAGGTACAAAACAATATAATAAAATTACAATAAGAATAACTTTCGAAGTTGCACAAAATCCAACAAAAATCCATAAAATATTAAAAGGTCAAAAAATTCAAAAAAATCGTGATTTGCAGCTTGAAGAGGCCTTAAACTAGGGTGACATCAGCCCTAGGAGAGTGATGTCAGCTCCTAGTGGTTGGTACAGCCCTAGGAGAGTGATGTCAGCTCCTAGTGGTTGGTACAGCCCTAGTGCACGTCTGGTTGACAGTTTTGTAGGCTCACATTTGAGAAAGGACAAACACCGAGGGGGGTTGGAAAAGGTTCAATCATCATCCCCAAGCATTGTTGGGTGCCCTAGGGGGGTTTTGAAGTGCTAAATCAGAGATATCTACAAAAATTGCATGCTGGTACACATCTAAAGTGTTCCAACATCCTTAAGTTACAGCAAGTATCACCAATCTTGAGGTACAACAAAGGCACAAGTCTTGTCATTGGTTGGCAAGAAGGTAAGAGGTATCTATCATGGATTTTCAAAGGTTTGATTAAAGTTTCATATAATTTATTGGTGCTAGTTTGTACTGCAGCTCATTGGTATATCTTAGAGACTAAATAACACATAATATTATTGCTCTTAACCTCCTAGTCATTGAGTATCTATCGAATATTAGATTGACTCCATTAAGGCACTGGATTATTAATTTAGTAGCAGAATTTGTTAGAAGTAGTGTTGTCCTCGTCGCTGTATTTTACAGGACTACTTCTATCTACATTTGGGAAGCCTCCCATGGCCAAAGGAGTAGGCCTAAAGAGAGAGGAGAGTGCGTTGTGGTGACGGTGGGTGCATCTCTTGAGAAGTTGCCAATCTTAGCATTGGCCCTCGCGACCTATCAAAAAGGTGCTAATTTGTGCAGTAACAAAGACTATGCATTGATTACTAGGCCTTGAAAAAGATAATGGTTGAGAGAAATTACTCATTCCTAGGATTGTTAATTTCCTTGACCATTTAAGGGGGCAAAGTATTTCACCAAAATTGACGTGGCTTTCGACTATCATAAAGTTTGCATGGAGCTGAATGATGGATGGAAGATTTTCTTCAAGACAAATCTTGGACTCTATGAGTGGTAGGTCATTACCTTTGGCTTCACCAATGCTCCCACCACTTTTATGCAAATCACAAATGGCATTTTCCACCCTTGTTTACTTGCATGATATCTTGATCTATAGTAGAAATTGGGAAGAACCCTTGGATCATGTCCACACCATCTTGGTTATGCAAGTAAATGTGAAGAAGTCATTCTTTGGGCATACTTCTGTCAAATATCTAAGCTCTATCATTGATGAAACAAGTATTCATACAGATCTAGATAAGGTCAAAGTCTTGAAAGAGAGACCTATCTTCAATATTGCTAATGTCAAGAAGTTTTTAGGAGGCATGAATTTCTCCAGGAAATTCTTTTTCCACTACTCCCATATAGCATCTCCTCTCATTCAATTGACAAATCATTAGACTCTTACACGGAGAATAGAAGCAAACAAATCATTTTAGATGCTGTAATATGCTCTTTTCTCAACACCTATTTTTACATTCCTGATCTACAACAACATTTTGCGATAGAAACTACTACCTCAAAATCTGCTATTGGTTTAGTTCTTAAGAAGGAAAGACATTTGGTTGCATTTTATTTAGAAACACTTTCTCAAGCAAAGTTGAGTTAAAACACCCATGAGGAGTTTTATTCTTTGGTTCAAGCACTCAACAAGTTCAACACTACATACATGGTAAGGAAATAATTTTCCAAACTGATCATCAGCTTCTCAAGTTTTTGAATTTAAAATTTAAAATTCAAGAACAACGCCATTAAAATTGATCATCTTATATTCAACAGTTTCACCTAGTGGTTAAAATTTAGTATAGGAAAGGGGCTTCAAACAAGGTCGTTGATATTCTTGCCAAGGTCCCTCACATCCTTGATGTGAGAAGTGCAATTTATGAGGAGTGGAAAGACCTTTATACCACAAATTCCTACTTTTGTCTAACCTTGGCATCCCTTTTCTAGACATCATAAAAGATGGACTATTATAGTAGCTATATCAACATTGTGTTCTCGTAGGGCTAGCTCATCTTCTTTTTAAGGAAGCTCACCCTTTCCCCTATGGAGGTGATTGCTTTTTGAGAAATGCATCATATATTACTTCATGGACCAAAGAGTTCCATCATGGAACAAAAAGAGTTACTTCAATCTAGCAACATGATTACAAGAAAATTCCCGTCCTATATAAGCCAAAAATGCTAGCGTATGAGCATGTGCCCCAGTAGGATGGGATTCAACATCCTTATGGAAAAAAATGGAACTTGTTAAAAAAACCTCAATTCCCTTAAGTTCTAATAGAGGATAGAGGTCATTTTGGTATTCAAAAAACATTGTAGCATCAATAATGGTACTTTGATTGGTAATGTGTGTAGAAACAAATGGATGATTACATTTGAAGGTTCTCACTTTGGAGCCAAGCCAAACCTTCTAAGAAGAAGCTTGGACTATACCACCATTTGTCATTGCCCTTTTGAGCATGGGAATCGATTTCTATGGATTTCATAAGCAGTTTTCCTACTCCTCAAATGAAACATGACTATATCTTTGTTGTTTCTTTTAGCTTTTCTAAGATGGCAATGTTTATCCCTTACGATAAGTCATAACATGTTCCCAAAGTTGCAATTGTTCTTTCAACATGTTTGGACTTAATTTGGGCTTCTGCTTACATTTCATATCATGATTCTTGAGCTATTTTTAGTGATCCATGTGGAAGGTACTTGGTTGCCAGTTGAGGTTTTCTACCTCCTTTCACTAATAAACATTTAGAGGTTGGACCTTTAGTCCATGCAGTTTGCATCTACCATCAACAAAACAAACAATGGGACAATCACCTTCATATCTTGCAGAACAATTATAACAAAGTAATGCATGTCTCAACAGGGCACTCTCCATTTTAGGTATGTTATAGCTTACTACCCCTTGCACCCTATTTCTCTTCCTTTACCGTCCATTTTCCACCGACAAAAGGAGCAAGATAAGGGTTTTTCCTTTGTAAGAAACTTGGCCAAATTCATGCTCGAGTCCATGATATACTTCAAAGTTCTACCACTCAAGCCAAGTATAAAGCACTTAATGATATGCAACAAGTATCTCCATGGTTTCAAGTTGATGATAGAGTTTGTCTTCACTTGGACAAACATAGGTTCAAGAACCAACATCATCACAAGTTCAAACCAATTCGATGTTAGTTTTTCTAAGTTAATTTACTTAGGATCTTCATCTGAAAGAATAACAAGCACAACAATACATCAAAGATACATAAGATACACAAGACACATAGATTTTCATCGGGGAAACCATAAAGGAGAAGACCCCGCTAACTTCCTCAGAATAGTTCCGTCACAAAGATAAGATGACAAGATAGAATAACCCAAGAACAGTATTTCTGCAACAGCGCTCTGTCCCTCCTCTTCCTCTCTCTCCTAAAGCGCACATGAGAGAGAAAGTTAAGTGTGTAACAAATGAGGAGGGTGCCTCTCTATTTATATTCTTTCGTTGAGTTAGTTAACTCAACCACTAGGTCGCCCAGGTTACTTGTGGGGCCGACCTACCTAAGAATACACATAAATATATTTTACTTTATTTAACTTGGGGGCTATTGCCCCGACTTACAATGGAGGGTTTACCTTAGTGACCATACACAATGATGACATCCCGTAAAGGGGTAACACACATCACCAATGGGGTTACAACAACATACAATGATAATATACATTAGAATATCTTCCGAAGTTACAAATACAACAACACTCCCTCTTAACTAGGAAGGTATTCTCTCGCCACAGTCATCAACACATCTGGTCATCGTCACTGAGTCATCATCGTCGCTGCTGCCATTGTTCTCATCTTGTCCAATCTGTCGCATCTATCTGTCATAGGAAGTTTCTACAGAGCCAACCCTTTTTCATGCTGGATGTAGGCCTAGACCTCATATAGGTCTTCATCATATCCACGAGTAAGCCATCGCGTAGGTATATACCAGGATCATTCTTTACATTGCCATTGCAATAACCTGTGTCTCCTACTGTCTTCTCGTCGTATCAGATCATCATGTAGGTACCACCCAGTACCTTCTTTACATTGCTACTGCAATGACCTGTGTTTCCTACCATCATCTTTTCGTATCCAGATCATCTCTTTTGTCTTGCACAAAACAAAAAAAACAGATCATAGCTCAGATGCAGGCCACCTTCGTTCTATCAACATAGGAACATGTCAGGATGTCACCAAGATAATCCTGCATCTACCACTATGTGAGAACCTTCAAGGAACACAATTCAGTGCATTACGTCTTTGCACGGTCAACCTGCGTTTTATCAGTAGAACCGCCTAGGTGCACCTTCTTGTGCTTCAAGACCTTATCATCTCAACATGGGAACACATATATCTCATATATATGTAAGGACGAATTACGACCCAACAACCTGCTACACCAGGACCTTTTATGTTCTTCTGGTCAACCTCAAGGGATTACATCTGAACAACCTGCGTCCAGGATTTTTTTCGTTCAGATAACCTTTGGGACCTATTATGTCCGAGTAACATGCATTCCATGTCAAGGCTCAGTATTTACACTCAGACAACCCATGGAGCGTATTACATCCGAATAACCTGTGTACCACGCTAGGGCTCGATATTTACATTCGGATAACCCGTCATAGGATTGATTACATCCGTGCAACTTGCTACACCAGGATTTTTCCAGCTTGGACAACCGGTCTCATTCCCCATGTGAGATATCATGCATCAACTATTTCTAGCATAGAACACATCAGCACTGAATACATCCAAGGATAACCTATGAGCTTCGCTAGGACTGATCCAAGGATAACCTACAGGACTGATTGCGTCTGAGCAACCTATGAGCTCCGCCAGGTTGTTACGTTCATGTTATCAAATATATAGTAGCCGGGCTACCATATTCTATTTTTTAGATTCCAGTACACTTTTTCAGCCAGTTCCCTTACATATGAGATGCTGAGATGAGCATCTATGATGGATCACTATTTGATGATGGACTGTAGTACTTTTCCATGCCATGACTGAGTCTCAAGAAACTCAGATTTGAGGACTGATGTAGCCATTTAGCCATTTACAGAGCAGTCGGTGTTTCTCAGAGTCGCAACAGCATGTCCTCAATGGATAGATGATGCTTCGGATTGGTTATTTACAGGTATATGATTTAGCAGGTATTATCTTGTGTTATGGTTAGTATTGCTTTTATACTCATTCTTATGACATGTCTTAGCATTTAGTGTCATGATCTGGCGGTCATATAAATATGTGGACCTGGTTGTATTGATATTATGTATGTATGTATGTCCCTACTTACACCTAGAAGTTCCTGACCCATACTCGTTGGTTTTGCCCTCCTTAGGGAGAATAGGGGTGATCATTCCCACCATACTTTGGCTTGCTAGTGATGTTTCACTATCTCCACCCATCCATTACCTTCCAGTTATGTTTATATCTCGACCTACTACTTGACTTGGGGCATGGAGGACCTTTCCCCACTATAGCCTCTTTGTTGGATAAGCTTCCCTGTTTATTTGTGTCTCGGCTCCGAGTTGCCTAGGTTGTGTTTGCTAAACCTGAAGCAAATAGCGCTGCCATCAATACAATGTATATGGAAATGAAATGAATATCTTGTGAAGAGCCCATTCATGAAAATAAGTGTTTCTGAACATACATGAATGCAAGGCAAACTTAATGAAATTGGATTTGAAGTGTAAATGTGAAATATAAAACCCATGTAACAGGTATTTTTAAACGCGCATAGAGCATGAAGCCTTAATAAATAAAAATCCGTGTAACAAATGCATGGATCAAGGCTATGGAAACTCAAAGGCCCCCAAAACAATGGTTCTTAAAAGTTATATCTAAAGATTGCTGGCCTCACTTGTATTTGATATGGATTGTGAGCATTTGTCAAGGTGAATAAGCACCTCTAAACATAACTTACCCATTTGTGAGACACTACCATCCCCTTTGTTATTGCTTGTCTGACATATGCTAGAGTGAGTATCCTCTTTCCATATCCAAAGTGTCACAGTGTCAAGTTGGTAGTCACCCTTTAGTCTAGTCTTTTGATTTTTAGCCTTCATCCTTCACTAGTAAATTGATTAAAACTATGAAGTGAGTATGGTCTTGAAAGTCTGGTTTGAGTCATAATTAATAATTAACAAAACTCTATATATTTGGTTGGTAGATCGCCAGTGAAATGATTACTACTTGTTATAATTGTTACTTGAATTATTTGTAGAGCATGTCTTAACCTCTAAACACTTGCAGCAGATTGATGTTAGCTTGGGTCATATTATTGATTATTTCATCATTTACAGATTATTATTATTTCATCTGTCTAGGTGTTGTTCGTCGATTGCACACTAGCAGCAGAAATCTTCCGAAAGCTGTCTCCTCACTTAAGAAAGTGGAAGAGGCGTGACCTTGGGGGCAAGCACAGAGCCAGGTACTGTCACCTACTCCTAGCTCCTCCGTTTAGGCTAACTCCTAACGAAGCCAAGGGGGGTAGTCCCTAACAAAGAGTTTCTAAGGCTCAAAGTGTTTAAGTTAATTTTGTGAAAGTGATGTCGATGGGTGTTGTTTAGGAGTTTTTTAAATGAAAGATGATTACAAATTATAAAAGTTTGAACACAAGACAAAGGCAATCCACGTTGCTGCACTAGATTAAGAGATGAACAATATATCAAGAACTTGTGAAATAAAATTTGCATTCACAGATAAAGATTTTATAAACCAAGGACAAATGGTCCAGATTAATAACGCATGAAATGACAAACCAGTGCCTTATGGAGTCGAAGCTCTGCGATGCTTGAAAGATAACAAACGTACAAGTCTTGAAATAATGCTGGTGAATGTGTTATGCGAGTGCTCTTGGTATGTTTTAAAGATTTTTAATGGTCTTGTTTATTATGGCTTGAAAAAAGGTATTAGAGACTAATCGGGAAAGTGTTCGAAGTCATTATGTTCTAGACATGTCGGCCTGTCCAGTATCCCGGGCTGGTGTCCTGGAGGATTGACCAGCTAGCTGTGACTCTAAGACAATGGGGAGTTCCGATGCCCTTACTGAGAATTGACTTGAATGCTTTCTACAACGCCGGTGCGTTGGTTATGTGGTAAAATTTTATTATGTTGTTATTGCGAGCTTAGCAAGTCCGTTCACTGCTCTGAGCACGAGCCCAACTATGAAAGTCGACAGAGCATACTAGGTGAGGGACATCAACGAAGTAAATTAATTAAAAGGGGAATGTGAGTTGCAAAATTTTATTAGAAAAATTAATTAAACCCTCCGACAGAGAGCGCTCTTGACTTTGTCTTATGACAAAAGTTCAAGAGTCTTATCTATTCTATATGCCTAAATGCAAGGATGATGCAAACAACTAATATGCTCTCCGATAGAGAGTGCTTTTGACTTGGATTCCGGCAAGTTCAAGAGACTTAGAAATTAATTAGTAAATTGAACAAAGCAAAAGTACATGGAATGAAAGAAAAATTAAACAAACTCTCCGATAGAGAGTGTTATCCAACTTTTTGTACCATAGTTGGGTTACCTGAGGAGTCGTCGGTTGACAGACTTGTTCAAATTCTGATTCCAGTGTATCAGTTGATCCGTCTACTTATCTAGCCAATATTGGCTAGTCACTTTTTTATTTGAATAATTTTGACCATGGCCCCGCGGGGTTTGTAATAAAATGTGCTAGTAGGATATTTTTGAGTGGTTCGGTCTCCTGAGACGTAGAATCTCAAATAGGGTATTCCAGGGAGTTTTTTGCCCCTGACAATTATGCTTTTCCTTCAGCCGAGTATAATTGACGAGGTTTTCTCCTGCTTCCTCCAAAGCTGGAATGCCCGATGTTAAATTCTGGGCCTTGGGGGGTTATTAGAGCCCAACTGAGTGTTATAAGCCTACTAGACATTCTTTAGATAGATCATGGTCATGTCCTAAGTCATTTGGACACATAAAAAAAAATTTCGAAAAAATATTTTTAGAACAGTGAAAAATTATTTTTTCAATTTTTAATTACTTTTCCTAAGTTTTTTGGGTTAATTTTTCCATAAATTAAATGGAAAAAACCCGTTCGTGATCCGGACTTAGAATTCAGTGATTGAAGGCCCTAACCTTAAGCCAAAAATCATTCTTGATCAGCCAGCCAGTCAGAGCCAGCTTTCAGATCAACAATTGGACACATAATGCCTTTTTATTCAAAAAAGTCAGTTTTGAGTAAAAAAATGATTTTTAATAAAAAAATGATTTTTATTAAAAAATGATTTTTATTAAAAAAAATGATTATTTTGGAGAAAACTAAAACTCTCTAAATTAATCCAAATTTAGTAAAGTAAAAGGCTAAATGACATCTCATGGAACACTTATGATGATTGGAGTTATCATAACTCAGCTTCAGTCATCATTAAGAGAGCAATTAATTTATTATCAGTTATCAGACATGTCTTCTCCAGCTAAAGATGAGATGGAGAGCACTCATTGGTCCGGTGATTTGATCGAGGTGAAGACTAAAGCTTGCACCATCAGTGGGCTTCCCAAACCTAACGGAGGCTCCAGCCAGACCTAAGGATGAGCTTACTTACATCACACGTGTGGCCTCATCCTTGGCTTGTTTTCAGTGCACAGGTTTGGAGTGGGGGCGCCTTGCCTGGGTGGAGGCCTCCCCTCACTCCCGGTTTTCCGGTTTAGGTCTGAGCTCTTTGTTAGGTGGCTAAGCTGGTTAGGGTTGGTTTTTTGGTTTTAGGGTTTTAGCACTCTCTCATTTGTTAAAATAGAGGCTCTTTCAGCTCTATTGAATGGAGATTTTGGGTATGAACACTCTGCCAAAATTATTATAATATTTGTTTAAAGATTGGAATAAAGTTGTGACTTTGGAGGTCTATGTATGAGCTATTGGAATTGTGGATTCACACCGTCTTTTGGTGATATCTCTCTTACTCTTATCTTTTTCAATTATTAAATCATTATTCAATATATACTGTTGAAGGGCTAACAATCTAGTTTATGAGTATTTTGTTCGGATTTAATTTTGTTTTCAAGGGTTTTGCAGAGATCATCAAAGGTGAAGGACAAGCTTAAAGATCAAGCTCTTCTTCATGAGGTGGTGGTTATTTTCATCTAATTCCTTCGTTTTGCAGGTTCTCCTAAGCGCTCCTCAATCCAAGAAAGAAATACAATAGTCAGGGTTTCTCCTTCCTTCCATCAACAAAGATTAAACAATACACTTGGTTACCGAACTTCCTTCCTCTTGTTCTCTTTTTTCTCTTTGACCTCCTTTCGTTTTCTTGCTTGCTAGCCCCTTTCCTTTTTGCTTTGTTTGTCTTTTTTCATTCTTTCTTCTTCGCTGTCCGTTTTTTGCCTTAGTTCACCACTCCTTTTCTTCCTTTTGGATAGCCCTAGTGTACCCTAGTTTATGCCCCATTTTTGCCTCTTTTTTGCCCTAATTTTTGGACCCTCTTGAACCTTGTTTTTGGCCACTTT
>LPNX010359531.1:48852-114686 GCA_001517045.1 Pseudotsuga menziesii | reverse complement strand
AGTAAATCAACTGTGCAAATCTCTTGAATCACACCATAAGGTGGATCAAGAGTGCTCTCTGTCAGAGAGTCCAATCAACTAATTTCATCTTGTGCTTGTTTAATTAATTAATCCTCATAAGTAAGACTCTTGAACTTGCAGAAACACAAGTCAAGAGCACTCTCTATCGGAGAGCATCTTAGGTTTGCATAACCCCTACATTAGTTTCATCTAGATTAGCTAAGTCTCTTGAACCATTGTCATAAGACAAGGTCAAGAGCGCTCTCTGTCGGAGAGTTTTAATTAATTAACTTAATAAAATTCGCAACTCACACCCTTTTAATTAATTAACCCCCTTCCCTCCTTGCTGGAGTATGCTCTGACCGATTTTCGATCGGAATACCCAGAAACAGCATTGGATCTCTAAACTCCACAAGAGGAATTTAACGAAAACTTTTCCCCATAACCAACGCACCGGCGTTGTTTGATAAATACCGAGGCATGTGGGCAAATTCCAAGTGTGGGCGCCGGGCTACCTAATCTGGGCACTGGTAGTTAAGTTATTGAACACTTACCTTTGACCCCAGACAGGTCCGTCATGTCTTCGAACGAAGCCACTGAAGGTATTACCGGTTAGGACATCCAGCCACCATAAGTGAAGATCACAAACAAAAAACTCTTAAAACTTACCTAGAGCACTTGCAAAACCTAACATTCACTGGCATCTTTTGGGATCCACATATTTACACTCAAAGCATCTATGATAAATTGACTCCATAGGCACTGGTCCCATCTTTTAGCATTGTTGATAAGCTGGGTCATTTGTCCATCAAATGTTTGATTATAAATCATATCTGTGAATGCTTTATCTATTTCGTGAAGCTCTCAAATATTTGTCTATCTTTCAATTCCAGTGATAGCAACGTGGATTGCTTTGTCTTGTGTTAAATTCATCACATTAATCATCTTAAATCACAATAACTCCTAAACAACACTCATCCGCATCCGAAACATCTAAAAATTAACTTAAACATTGAGCTATAGAAAACTCTTTGTTAGGGACTACCCCCCTTGGCTTCGTTAGGAGTTAGCCTAAACGGAGGAGCTAGGAGTAGGTGACAGTACCTAGCTCTGTGCTTGCCCCCAAGGTCACATCTCTCCCACTTTCTCAAGTGAGGAGACAGCTTTTAGAAGATTTCTGCTGCTGGTGTGCAATCGGCGGACAACAGAGAGCACTCTTGATCCACCTTACGGTGAGATTCAAGAGATTTTGTTTTTTTTTACTTTTTGCAAAATTATATCAAATGAAAACAAGATCTAAGTTAAAACTAAGTAAAAGAAACAAGAAAATTTTCTTTTTTTAAAACTTTTATGAAAGCAAACTTTTCAATATTGAAACTACTTTTTTCTATTCTACTCTAACAAATTACTCTACAAGCATGCAAACATGAAAATGAAAAGAGACGATACAAGTTTTCTCCAAATGGGGGAAGAGGGGTGTGGGAGCCTTTATCCCACTTGCTTTTTATTAACTTTTACAATGCTTTTTGCCTCTTCTGAAAGAGTGGGGTGAGAAAGGGAAAGAGAGAAGAGGGAAGTATTTTTGTCTTTTTGCTCTTTGCTTGCCTTTAGCCTTTGGGCTTTTCTTGATTTTTCCTGAAAGTAAGAGCTTTAAACACTTGAAACGTTATATGTTAATAAAAAATTAAAAGAAACAAAACTACAAACTAAGAGCTTTAAACACTTGAAACGTTATATGTTAATAAAAAATTAAAAGAAACAAAACTACAAACTAACTCTTAAATAGGGGGTAAAATTCTACGGTGAAAATGGAGGAAAGAGAGGAGAAAAGGCTATGAAACGGAAGAGATGAAAGGCAAAAAGAGGGCTGTCCAAAAGGGTAAAAGAGGGCTGCAAACTAACGAAAAAGGGGCTGCAAACTAATAAGAAGAGGGCTGCAAACTGAGTGAAGAAAGGGGAAAAGAGGGCAGCGAGAAGAGAAGAGAAAAAGCAAGCCAAACAAGGCAAGAGAAGGGAAGCCAAAAGATGGAAAAATGGAGACTAAGGCTTCTTAAAGTAACCGGTAACTGAAGTAAAGACTTCTTGTGGATGGAACACAAGATAGAGAGAGAGACTCCCAGCTTTCTTTTTGCATTAAAAAAAGACGATCCCTGGTGGTCCTGCAATCACAAAGTGTTAAACAAAAATTGGTTGCTTGAAGCCTGGGATAGAAGCAACTGAGCTCACACCCTTCTTCAACTTGTGAAGCTTGATAACACACCACAACTCAATACAAAAGTGAGATCAAAATAACATGCAAGTATGCTAAGAAAATTTAATCAAGATCAATATTACGTATTACTGACTACTCATGTTCATCAAGATACTAATCTACTTTGCATAAACAATCAAATTGAAACTACAAATGATTATTCTACCGTGCCAACAATGGCCTTCTTGAGCAAACAAAACAATTGATCTCATGCAAGTATTAAAGAAATAGGGGTTAGCGACAATATCACCTCAACCATTAGAAAACTACCACATGCAAGAGCTCATAGACCTCCAAAGTCGAATCTTTATTAACAATTCAAAGCAAATGCTTGATACAATTTTCTTAGAGTAACTCTGCTACAAAGTTTCATCCCAATAGAGCTCAAAGAGCCTCTATTTATACAAAGAGAGAAGGCTAAAACCCTAAAACCAAACTCCATCAAATGAGGGCCAATCCCCAAGATTTAGCAAACTCAGCATGTAACTGAGAGCTCAGACCTAAAATAAAGTTGGTGTGAGTCAGGGGTGGCCTCCACCTAGGCAAGGCGCCCCCACTCCCAACCCTAAACTCCGAAATCCACCCAACAGAGAGCCCACACGTGTGAAGGCGCAACACTGAGGAGAGAGGGGCGTGAGCTCTGGAAAGAGGCTTGAAGGCTGAAGTAAGTGCTGTTTGGTAATGATAGGTGCCAAAACCCTTAGGGTTTGCACCAAACACCTCCTGCAATTAATACACTGCTCTGTAATTAACACCAAACCAATCACAACCTTCCAAATTACCCAATTCGTGAGCTTAGCTGGAGATGACGAGTCTGCTAACTGAATGTGACTTTAATGCTCTCCGATTGTTGACTGAAGAGGATTTGTGCCGAGTTGAATCATCATAAATGCCCATTGCCATGTCATTTAGCCTTTTATTTTATTTAATTTGGTTTATTCTGGAGAGTTTTTGATTTTATCCAAAATATTCATTTTTAATATTTTAATTAATAATTTCTCCGTAAATGATTTTTTTGAGAAATTATTAATTATAACGCTAAATGAACTTCTGAAACTTGGGGATAGCTGGCTGGTTGATCATTGATGGTTTTTGGCTTAAGGTTAGAGCCTTCAATCACTGAATTCGGGTTTTGGATGATTGACATATTACAAATTGAAATTTTTTCATTTAAACTATGGAAAAATTTAATAAAAAGCTTAGGAAAAATTAAAAAAT
This sequence comes from Pseudotsuga menziesii, assembly GCA_001517045.1. Lineage (NCBI taxonomy): Eukaryota > Viridiplantae > Streptophyta > Pinopsida > Pinales > Pinaceae > Pseudotsuga > Pseudotsuga menziesii. The sequence goes on along the minus strand of LPNX010359531.1, from coordinate 111,217 downwards.
TAAAAAATAAAAAACCCAAAATCCAACGCGTTTGGTAAAATATTTCTGGAATTTTTGCTGAGAGTCTTAGTGACTTAGGACATGACCATAGTCTATTCTAATAATGTCTATTAGGTTTATACATACTCAGTTGAGCTCTAATAATCCCGCCAAGGCCCAGAATTCAAAATCGGGCATTCTAGCTTTGGAGGAAGCAGGAGAAAACCTCGTCGATTATACTCGGCTATAGGCAAAGCATAATTGATAAGGGCAAAAAACTCCCTGGAATACCTTAGTTGAAATTTTACGTCTTAGGATACCGAACCACTCAAAACACCCTACTAGCACATTTTATTACAAACCCCGCGGGGCCATGGTCATAATTACTGAAAACAAAAACTGACTAGCCAAAGCTGGCTAGGCACAAATGGCAGATCATCTGATACACTGGAACACAAACATTCATCATGTTTGTCAAATGGCGGCTCCTCAGCTAATCCAACTATGGTACAAATAAGTTGGTAACGCTATGCTAAATAGGTATTGTACATGATCATGCAGAGATCTGTAGGGTGTATGAGTATACACCTTAGATGGATTTGGGCCCTTTAAGTCCAATGAGACAATTTGTTTTCAGTTTCGGGCAATTACAGTGGTGATTTCCCTCATTATACTATTCTGGTGCAGTTTTGTCATGTTAAATGGCCTGTCAGAGCAGAAGGATGATTTGATTGGTTCACCTAGGGCGCTGTATGAGGAGGGGGTGGTCCAACCACTTGTTTTTACCATTATACCCCCTCCCAGAGACTCTGGTGGGCTCAGTTGGACAACGTAGGCACTCCAAGTGGCAGTTTGGGCAAGTTCACAGTTCCCGAGGCAGATTAAAAAGAGTAAAAATGGCTACTAAGGAATTCGATTTCGGCTACCGAGGCAAGGAAATGGAATGGGATAAGTTTTGATGACGAGTGTGATGTCTTCCGCCCTTTCTCCAGCAGTTTCAGCATTCAGGAAGACCTACACCCATCTCTTCGGCATATTTTATGATTTTCTGGAGCTTTTGGAGGCTCACGACTTTTCCAAAGGGGCACGATTTTGCACTTAGAGTTATATTTTATTGATATTGTGCCATGGGGACATAGTAGGGGTGTTAGACACTACCCCCTAGACCCACCATGAGCTTTATTCATGTTTATTTTGTGATATTGAGTGGGATCCCCTCTCCTAGGGTGATTTGGTCCATTGATGTATTATATTGTTTTATTGATCCATGTACTTTATGTTGAGCTCATCTCAACCATCGATTAGAACATTTTGATCTTTTAATCTTAGCCATCCATTCAAAAGGTGGTTAGAATTTTGTTATCTCTCCATCCTATTTAAAGGAGAGAGCTTCTCATTGTAAAGGGGTTTTTGGTTCTTGGAATCTTGATAATAGAAAACTCTTTTGTGGAAATTCTTGGGTCTCCTTTGCATCTGGTGTTCTTCAATGGTGATTGGAAAGTCTATTGCATCCTAGCATTTGAGTATTTGTGGTGAGATCTATATTTTTGTGGAAACTTTGTCTTCTCTACAAATGGGCGACTTCACTTGGGCATTTTTGTAGGGCTTCCTCAACTCGCTTGTTGGGCATCGCTTGTATCAGGGGGTTATCATTAGTATCATTGTGATCTATGGTTTCATCTTGTTATTTCTTTTGTAGCATTTGTCCATTTCTCTTGATGTGTCAAATCTGATATTGTTGACATTTCTTGTGCAGGAGGGAGGGCGCATTGGCTTCCTTGGGAAAATCGATTTGCATAGAATACTCATCCAAATCTTCTCAAATTGATCGGGAACGCATAGATTATCATCATCAAGGCATCTATAAGGTTATCCAGGTAAGATCCACAGGTTAGTTCTTCTTTTCTTGGTTCCAATCCATTGGCACCTTTATTTTACTGTCAAAACCCTAACTTAAATTAATCAAAAAATTCTATGGATCAAACCGCTTGATTAATTGGAAAACCATTTCTGGGTATTGTAGATTGGGTCAAACCCTAAGTGGGTTCTCCTAGGCGTCATGCTTGGGTGACTCTACTGGGCCTAAAATCCAAGGCACTAATCCCTCAACCCTAGCGCAACCCTTACACCTTACGTATTTAATCTTCCATTGATATGATCTGGTGTCTTGGTTTGATCTCTCCCGTCGAGAGTAGATCTGGGTCTCCTCCATTGTTGTCTTGGGATAAGACAACATCAAGTGAAGATTGCCTCGATAGGTGTGACAACCATCCATTTGGGAGTCAAGGCTATCTTGGTTTCGCCTCTTTGGTTGTTCATCCCTCTACCATCCATCGTGGATTCATATCATATGGGCAACTACAAGTCTAGTGATAACATTTTGGCGCTGTTGCCGGGGAGGTAGAGGCTTACCTTCGGTGTTTGCGAGTGTCCGTGCGTTAATCCATATCTTATCGCATCCATTTATTTTGGTGGTTGTATTTCTAATTCCATAATTTTATCAATCACCTTAATTCACTCATCTCACCTCTCCTACAACATATTTCTTTTCAGTGAATTACTTGTGTGGTTCACCTGGCGACTCCCCCTGCGACTCTACTGAGGACAAAACCCAACGTAGTAATCCTAAGTTCTAAAGTCATGCCTTACATAAGAGAGAACGATTCAGAAAACGATATGATCATGAAAATGATGATTGAAATGAGCAAGCTGATACAAAATTTATACGGTTTGGTTTTAAATCAGCACAAAGAAAATATGAGACATGATGATCGTTTCCATAAACTTTCTGAGAATGTGTACGCCAACGATTATCCTCAATCTAGGTCGGTTAGGAAGCTTTCAGATAGTCAGGTTGTGACAAGGTCTCAAGCAAAGAACAACTTGAAAAATCAAGATAATAATAAGCCAGTTATAAAAGAAAATTCTCTTGTCGTAAGACTCCTTCACAGCCGCCGAATGGTCCTCCTAAGGGCATCTTGAAGAATAAGGATCAGCCTCGGAGAACGACATCTCAAGAGACTAGGAAGACAACAAGTCCAGGCCTTGCTAAACCTCAAAATAAAGAACCAATGCAAAGGAAGCAAGTAAGCTTACATAGCAAAAAAGTTTCTCCTGTGATACAAGAAAGTCCAAATGCTAATATATTAGGAAAATTTTCTGTGTCTTTAGGCATGGTGTCTTTGAAAGAGCTCATAAGCATCCCTTCTGTTAGAACACAGGTAATGCATTTATTAGGATTAGAAACAAGTGACAAGAACCAAGGAAATCCTTGTAACTTAAAGGTCGGCTTAAGCCATTCTTTTCCAAACCAAATATCCCTATACCTCTTGATGAATTACTAAAGACCCCTTCCTTATTTAACCAAGCTACTCAATTTCTAGGAATCAAACCTAAGATTAAAGCTGTTGAGAAATTAACGACTGAGAAAGACCCTCGCGTAATGATTCAAAGTGTAATTGGCAATGGTGGTGGTTTTCCAATTGATCAAGCAGTTTGATCCATAGAATTTTTCGATTATTTTAAGTGAGGGTTTTGAAAGTAAAATAAAGGTGCCAATGGATTGGAACCAAGAAAAGAAGAACTAACCTGTGGATCTTACCTAGATAACCTTGTAGATGCCTTGATGATGATGATCTATGCCTTCCCGATCAATTTGAGAAGATTTGGATGAGTATTCTATGCAAATCGATTTGCCCAAGGAAGCCAATGTGCCCTCCCTCCTGCACAACAAACGTCAACAATATTAGATTTGATGCATCAAGAGAAATGGACAAATGCTATAGAAGAAATAACAAGATGAAACCATAGATCACAATGATACTAATGATAACCCCCTGGTACAAGTGATGCCAAACAAACGAGTTGAGGAAGCCCTACAAAAATGCCCAAGTGAAGTCGCCCTCCTGTAGACAATGACAAAAGTTCCACGAAAATATAGATCTCATCACAAATACTCAAATGCTAGGATGCAATAGACTTTCCAATCACCATAGAAGAACACCAAATGCAAAGTAGACCCAAGAATTTCCACAAAAGAGTTTTTCTATTATCAAGATTCCAAGAGCCAAAGACCCCTTTACAATGAGAAGCTCTCTCCTTTAAATAGGATGGAGAGATACCAAAATCCTAACCACCTTTTGAATGGATGGCTAAGATTAAAAGATCAAAATGTTCTAATCAATGGTTGAGATGAGTTCAACATAAAGTACATGGATCAATATAATAATATAACGCATCAATGGACAAAATCGCCCTAGGAGAGGGGATCCCACTCAATATGACAAAATAAACATGAATAAAGCTCATGGTGGGTCTAGGGGGTAATGTCTAACACCCCTAGTCTGTCCCCATGGCACAATATAGATAAAATATAACTCTAAGTGCAAAATAGTGCCTCTCTAGGAAAATCGTGAGCCTCCAAGAGCTCCAGAAAATCATAAAACATGCCGGGGAGATGGGTGTAGGTCCTCCTGAATGCTGAAACAGCTGGAGAAGGGGTGGAAGACATCACACTCATCATCAAAACTCATCCCATGCCATTTCCTTGCCTCAGTAGCCCAAATCGAATTCCTTAGTAGCCATTTTAACCATTTTTAATCTGCCTCGGGAACTGTGAACCTGCTCATTCAACTGCCACTTGGAGTGCCTACGTTGTCCAACTGAGCCCACCAGGCTCTCTGGGAGGGGGGTATAGTGGTAAAAACAAGTGTCTGGACCACCCCCTCATACAACGCCTTAAGTGAACCCATCAAATCATCTCTCTGCTCTGATAAGCCATTTAACATGGCAAAACTGCACCAGAATGGTGTACTAAGACAAACCATTACTGTAATTTCCTGAAACTGAAAACAAGCTGTCTCATTGGACTCGGGGAGCCCAAATCCATCTAATGTATATACTCATACATCCTACAGATCTCTGCATGATCATGTACAATATCTAATATGCCCAGACATATAAAATAATAATAATCTGTAAATGATCAAATAATGCTGAATACCACAAATCATCATCATAAACCAATAATCACTGCATAGAATCATCTGGTGACTTGTAATAGACCACATATCATGTATCTGCATCATCTGAGGTCTATCCACCTTATGTCCTGTGGTCGACATTGGTCAAACTAGGTTTGACCAAGTCAACATGACCAATAATATGACCTAGGCTAATATCAAACTACTGCAAGTGTTTAGAGGTTGAGACATGCTCTACAAATCATTCAAGTAACAATTATAACAAATAGTAATCATTTCACTGGCGGTCTATCAACCAAATATATAAAGTTTTGTTAATTATTATGGCTCAGACCAAACTTTCAAGACCATACTCGCTTCATAATTGTAATCAATTTGCTAGTGAAGGATGAAGGCTAAAAATCAGAAGGCTAGGCTAAAGGGTGACTACCAACTTGACACTGTGACACTTGGGATATGGAAAGGGGATACTCACTCTAACATATGCCGGATAAGCAATAACATAGGGGATGGCAGTGTCTCACAAATGGGTAAGTTACATTCAGAGGTGCTTATTCACCTTGATAAATGCTCACAATCCATATCAAATACAAGTGAGGCAAGCAATCTTTAGATATAACTTTTAAGAACCATTGCTTTTTGGGCCTTCGAGTTTCCATAGCCTTGATCCATGCATTTGTTACACGGATTTTTATTTATTAAGGCTTCATGCTCTATGCGTGTTTAAAAACACCTGTAACATGGGTTTTATATTTCACATTTCACAGTTACACTTCAAAGCCAATTTCATTAGGCTTGCCTTGCATTCATGTATGTTCAGAAACACTTCTTTTCATGAATGGGCTCTTCACAAGATATTCATTTCATTTCCATATACATTGTATTGATGGCAGCGCTATTTGTTTCAGGTTTAGCCAACACAACCTAAGCAACTCAGAGCCGAGACACAAATAAACAGGGAAGCTTATCCAACAAAGAGGCTATAGTGGGGAAAGGTCCTCCATGCCACAAGTCAAGTAGTAGGTCGGGATATAAACATAACTGGAAGGTAATGGATGGGTGGAGATAGTGAAAAATGAGACCATCACTAGAAAGCCAAAGTATGGTGGGAATGATCACCTCTATTCTCCCTAAGGAGGGAAAAACCAATGAATATGGATCAGGAACTTTTAGGTCTAAGTAGGCACATACATACATAATATCAATACAACCAGGTCCACATATTTATATGACCGCCAGATCATGACACTAAATGCTAAGACATGTCATAAGAATGAGTATAGAAGCAATAATAACCATAACACAAGATAATACCTGCGGAGTCATATACCTGTAATTTTGTAAATAACCAGTCCGAAGCATCATCTGTTCACTGAGAACATGCTGCTGCTACTCTGGGAAATACTGACTGCTCTGTAAATGGCTAAATGGCTACATCAGTCCTCAAATCTGAGTTTCCTGAGACTCAGTCATGGCATGGGAAAGTACTATAGTCCATCAACAAATAGTGATCCATCATAAATGCTCATCTCTGCATCTCATATGTAAGGGAACTGGCTGAAAAAGTGTACTGAAATATGAAAATAGAATATGGTAGCCCTACTATATATGTCATAACATTTGGCTCCAGCTGGGACAAGTGCTCTACTGAATAGAGCACTTGAGAACCTCAGAATCTCTGGTCCTTGCACTTTGCTACTCGTATCCTCGGTCCATCACTCTAGCTCTGCACCATCTACCAAACTTGTTATCCAATACTTGCAAAATGTCCAAAGCTATACCAAACTCACAGATCGATTGTTAGAACAATGCGTAGATAAAATAAATTATTGAAATTGAAGTGCATGAACTGAAAAGCAGGAAGTAAATCTAATCTAATAAATCAAAAGGAGTTTGATTTTATTGTGTAGGAAAAAGGCAAATACCGAGGACTACACTAAGAGCTTCAAAGGCAAGCTTAGGGAAAAAACAAAAAGGTGCCAGACTAAAAAGCTAAAAATTACCTGCCCAAAAGAAGCTTATTTCATCCTACCTACCCTACTTCAACCAATTAGGCAAGTGCTAAGTAAAATGATAGATCCAATGTAACCACTTGCTAAAATGATCGATTGTTCTTTCTTTACAGTTAATGACCCAACAAGCCAAAGATGGTTTAGAAGCAATGTATATGAGGATTGAAACCATTCTAACTTGTTGTTTGGAATTCAAAGAAAGATCTGGAATGAAATCATGCTAAGGCTGAAATTGACTTCTAAGAACCTCATCCATCAAGATACTGATAGGATCATAAAAATAATGTTAGCTTGTTCTTGATGGAAGTAGACAATATGACTCATGATTCAGCCACTTCAAACAATTCTTTGTTTTCTCCTCTACCCTACTAGGACATTTAGTTATATTTATTCCAGTAAAAATGGAGGAACCAAATGGGGACAAGTTGTAATGTAATGAAACTAAGAATGAGATCAAGCCCATTTGTTGCTTAAAAATGGAGAAAAGATGAAATTGATCTTTATACACCTTCTCCAACCACCCATACAAAAGACTTATAAGTTGAAAACTATTATTCATGACAGATGACCGAGAAGGGAAATGAAGCACATTTTCTCCAATTATGTGACCATGCTCAAACTCCTGACTAAAAATTTCAAAATTAACGACTTGATTAGAACACAAACCCATACAAGAAGACTCAACAAGTTGGGACGGGAGGGTGGATTGAAAATTTTCTCCCAGATGACTTGGAATAATTGATCTCGAAATTTGATGAGTAAAAAGTTTTCAATTGAATTCCAGGAATGATTGCAATATTTGAAGCAAGGTTAATATCCACACATCGAACTGACACATTCTAATTAAAGATTGGATAAAGAATTTTAGAACAAAGATGCTTTTGATTAGGTCCACTTACAATCATATCATAATTATCATGTGATTTATCTTCTTGCGAGATATGATCAAAATTTGAATCAAGATGATCATCAACCAAGCAATGAGGATCTTTGATGGATTCACAGATGAGAGATTCAACTTTGGATGGTTCCTGATAGTGATCATTTTGTTCTCCTTCTAATGATGACAAGATTTTAATAAGTTCCCCTTCTATATCAATATCAAGGTCATAATCCTGAAGGGTTGAGATTTGATCATCATCATTCTCTTGCATCAAAGAATCATTCAAAGGCATGTCCACTGTTGGATCGGGAGAGGAGGAATCAATTTGATAAGGAAAATCGTCAGTTATCTTATTATGGTTATCCTGATCATCTTTATTAGATTGATCCACAACAACACAATCGTTATTTGGCTGCATGGACTCATCAATGTTTTTACTCCATTCTTTTCTTAATAAATCAATGAACATGTCGTATCGGGTGATGGATCCTGGTGATAATGTATATAACCAAAAATCAGCATTACCTCCTAAGGATTCACCTAGGGCTCACATATAGACATCTTCATGCTTTGCGCCCAGGGATTCCATATAACACCAAAAGGCATCCAAGTGGCTTTTAATTGATTCGATTGAATTTTCAAAGAAACGAGGCAACCTAAGTTGCCAAGAAACTTGAGTACAGGGACGAGGACGCCACTTTTTGAAATAGGGGACTTGGGTATGTCGGGTATATATATATATATAATAAAAAATTAAATCGATTTATTTTTCACTAGTATTCAATTTCAATAATTAACAAGTACAATTAACATGCACATTGCTTCAAAGTTCATAAATCATTGATATAAAGTGGGAATTACATATGAACCTTAAGTATAAACATAACTATAGTTGATGGAGCTTTTGTCTTTTCAAAATTAGAAATATGAACATACATAGAAACGTTTGCACAAACATCAACAAAGTAGGTTTTCTATCATTCATGAAGGACAAAGAATACGGTATGTGTAACAACATTGGAACAACTTGCACAATAATTAACACAAACTATGCCAATAAAAATCCAATGACAAGTTCTGGAGTCATAAAAGAATAAGGCAATCTTCTAGAAGAAACAATCTAAGAATAGATACCAGCCCCTCCAAGCTAGATAGTGCCATGTCATTAACTTAAAAGCACAAAACTTTTAAGCCTTGTTATCACATATATAGTAGCCAAGCTACCATATTCTATTTTTCAGATACAGTACATTTTTTAGCCAGATCTCCTACATATGAGATGCTGAGATGAGTAGTTTTGAAGGTTCATTATTTTGTTAGTGGACTATTATACTCTCCCATGTCAGGAATGAGTCTCAAGACACTCAGATTCGAGGACTGATGTAGCAATTTAGTCATTTGCAGAACAGTTAGTGATGCCCAGATTGGTGTTAGTGTTTTCTCATTGGACAGATGATGGTTCAGATGGATTATTTGCATGGTTATGACTCAACATTTATTATATTGTGTTATGGTTATCATTGCTCTTATACTCATCTTTGTGACATATACTAGCATTTAGTGTCATGATCTGGCGGTTATAAATATGTGGACTTGGATGTATTTGTATTATGTATTGATGTCCCTACTTAGACTTGGAAGTTCCTAATCTATAATCATTGGTTTTACCCTCCCTAGGGAGAATAGAGGTAGTCATTCCCACCATACTCCGACTTGCTAGTGTTGGCTTCATTGATTCATTGTCTCCACCCATCCATTTCCTTCCAGTTTTGTTCTTACCCGACTTACTACTTGACTTGTGGCACGGGGGACCTTTCCTCGCTAGAACCTTTGTTGGACAAACCTCCCTGTTTATATTGTGTCTCGGCTTTGAGTTGGTGACAGAACTTACCTTTGGTCGGGTCCCGATGTTTGGCATTGTGCAGAACTCCTTTTAGTCACTTGAGATGTTGTTGGCTAAAACTGAAAGCTCATGCACTACTTATATTGGAAATATTTATATATGCGCCCATGGAAAATATAAATTCGAAAATGTGTTTTTTAACATATGTGAACAAAGGGCAGGAGCAATGAAATTCTAAAATACCCCGTGAAGGGTACAAGAAAAGGTCCCAAAAGCAATGGTTAAATATATGCTATATCCAAATATTGCTGACCTTATAAATTTGAATATGTCCTGGATGAAAGCTGCAGTTAGCTGTGCTTTTACGCACTGGTGAAGTCCCCAAAAGGTCATATAGGCCAAAAAGGCCATGGAAATAAAATTGATGGTCCTAATGAACCTAGATCAAACTTGATGTAGACATGATGCCTAAGTTGAATAAGCACTCTCTGAACAACTCAACCATTTGTGAGGCACTGTCATTCCCTATGTTGTTGGTTGTCCGGCATGTGGTTATAGTGAGTACTCCCTTTCCGTATCCAAAGTGTCATGATGTTAATTTGGTAGTCATCCTTTTCCCTAGCCTTGTCAATTTCAAGTCTTCACCCTTCACTAGCAAATTGACTACAACTATGAAGTGAGTATAGTCCTAAAAGTTTGGTCTGAGTAATAATAAATAAAACCTTATATATGTATTTGGTTGATGTACCGCCAGTAAGGTGACTGCTACTTGTTATGATTGTTACTTAAATGATTTGTAGAGCATGTCTTATCCTTGTAACACTTGCAGTAGATGGATGATAGTCTGAGTTATATTATTATCTTGTCATTTACAGGTGATTATATTGTCTATTGGATATTGTTGATGATCAGGCAAAGACCTGAAAAGGGTATGAGTATGCACCCAAGATGGATTTGGACTCTCTGATTCTAGTGAGATAGCTTATTTTTAGTTCCAGGAACTTGCAGAGATGACCAGGCTCATTTTACCCTTCTGATGCAGTTTTGCTTTACAGGATGATGTGACTGAGCAGGGAGATGTTTTTATGGGATCTCCTAGGGCACTATATGGGGCACAGGGGGTGCGGCCACTTGATTGTACCATAGTACCCCCTTCCCAGAAAGCCTGGTGGGCTCAGTTTGACAACGTAGGCACCCTAGGAGGATGTTTTGGAAGGTTCATGTTTCCTGAGGCCGATTTAAAAATAATTAAATGGCTATTGAAGAAATCGATTTGGACTATTGAGGCAAGGAAATGACATGGGATGAGTCATGATGATGAGTGTGATGTCCTCCACACCTTCTTCAGTAGTTGCAGCACCTGATTGGGCCCACATCTATTTTTTGGGCATTTTTATATTATTTTCTGGAGCTTTTGCGAGGCTCACGATTTCCTCAAGGAGGCACAAAGTCAAAAAATTAAAATATTATATTGTTTTATTGTGCCATGGGGCACCTAGAGGGAGTTAGTTAACACTCCATGGACCCACCATGCCCTTCATTTATTTCTTGTTGAGTGGGGTACCCTCTTTATGGGTGATTTAGTCCACTTTGGTACTTTATGGTTATATTGATCCATGTATTGTATGTTGAGCTCATCTCAACCATTGATTATAACATTTATATTTTTTAATTTATAGCCACTCGTTTTGAAAGTGGTTAGGATTTTGATTCTCTCGTTCCTATTTAAAGGAGAGAGCTTCTCATTTGTAAGGGTCTTTGGCTCTTGGATTTGATTAATAGAAAAACTTGCTTGTGGATATTTTTTGGATCTCTTTTGCATCTGGTGTTCTGAGATGGTGATTGGAAAGTCTTTTGCTTCCTAGCATTCGGGAAATTTGTGTAAGATCTATATTTTTTTGGGATCATTGTTTTGTCTACAGGAGGGCGACTTCATCTTGGGCGTTTTTGCAGGGGGACCTCAACTCGTTTGGACTGGTTTCGTCTGTGACAAGGGGTTTTCATTAGTTTCATTGTGATCTATGATTGCATCTTGTTACTTTTCTATATATCTTGCTTTTCTTTCATGATACAACAAATTTGATATTGTTGACGTTTGCTTGTGTAGGAGAGAGGGCGCATTGGTCACTTGGAGCAAAACGTTGGGCTTAGAAATCACACAGGTCTTCTCAAATTGATCGGGATAGCAGGGATCATCACCTTCAAGGAATCTACAAGGACTTCTAGGTAAGATCTACAGGTTAGTTCCTTTCTTCCAGATCTCAACCCATTGACCCATGCTTTTCTTCATTTTTCTGAAAATTCCATAAGTAATAAAAAACCAAAAATACTAAAAAATAAACCGCTAGATCTCTAGACAAACCACTACTGGGTTTGGTAGATCGGGCCTCCCTCTCACCAATTCACCCTTAACGCTGAGCTAATTCTGCCTAGTTTTCCCTAGATCTGAGAAACTGCCTTCTCAAACCCTAGCGCCCCTCACTGAATTTTTTACTTTTTCCGAGATCTGATTTTTCTGGAAAAATAACAACTTGGGTTTGTAGATCGGGTCCTCCTCACTCCAAATCACCTCCAATGCTGAGCTAGAGGCTGACAGGTGGCCTTAGATATGAGAAATTGTCTTTCGGGATCCTAGCACTTTTCATCATTTTTCTGTCTTTTTCCTAGATCTGATTTTTCCTGCATTTTTCCAACTTGGGTTTGTAGATCAGGTCATCCCCATCCCATTTCCCCTCCAACGCTGAGTTGATGGTCTCTGAATTTTCAGTGTTCCACGGGGACGCGCCTCCCAGGGTCGGGGGCTCACCCCCTACGCTTCCCATGCCCCGGGGGCTAGGGGGCTCCATGGGAAACGTTTCCCAGCGCCCCCCTTTCTGCGAAACTTGGGGAAACATGGGTCTAGGAGTTTCCTGGATAGGGGGGCTCCCACACGCCCCCTCCTGAAAATGGGGGCCTCCGACAGACTCCCACTGCCCTCGATTTTTAAATTGTTTTACTTAAAAAGGAAACGGTTCATCTTAAATTTTAGGCTTTTACACTAAATGGTCATTTTAAAATGAAATAGAAACAAATAAAAAGAAACAAACATCGATATGATATGCTTGGCTATAACGATTACATTAAATTACACTAAATTCTTCAGGAACATAAGCATGCTAGTATGCAAATGGTGATGGGATCAGGAATTGATATGTTTATATGTTGGGGTTCATATTTTTATTATTTTTCTTTTTTCTTTTTTATAATTTTAGAGACCAACCCCCCTATGTTAGGGACCCTGATGCCTCTCCCCCCCCCGTCCCCCAAAATACCCCAAAATTTTGGGGTGTCTCTACACGTCCCCAATGTGCGTTTCCTCGCTCCCACGCCCCCTCGTCCCGGAAACATGGTGGAACACTGTGAATTTTCCTAGATCTGAGGATTTGCCTCTCCAAACCCTAGCGCTAGCCACCTCACTGCTGGTTTCCTCTGTAGACTGAATTTTTCGACCAAATAATCTTCTGGATCCATAGATCAGGGCATTTCCCAGGTGGGTCCACTCCAATGTTGGGCAGACACTGACTCCATTACCCTAGGTCCAACATGCACTAATCCCCAACCCTAGCGCTAGCCCCTCTTTGGCCTCTTTTCCTTGCTATCTGATCTTTCCTTGATGACTTGGGATCTTTGATATTGTCATATCTATCATCGAGTCTACCCATCAGTACTAGATAGCCCCAACACTGTCCTTTCCCTCCCTGCATTGGTCACGTCTCCCAAGGCAACGGATATCTTCATCAGTTGCTAGTACCTCAACCCTAGATCTAATATTTACCCCCTTAGGTCACTTGTGTTCCACTTTGGATCAACCCTCATTTGTCCAAAACCCTTGTCCAAAGCCTTGGCACATTTAAGTGACACCTTCCATAGATCTAAGGTCTCCAATTACCTCACACCTTACGTACCTCAAGTCTAATTGATTTGATCTGGTGTCTAGGTATGATCTCTCCTATCGGGAGCAGATCTGGGTCTCCCCTTTTATTGTCTTGGGCTAAGATAACATAAAGTGAAGGCTGCCTTGATTGGCGTGACAACCATCCATTTGGGAGTCTAGGCAGTCTTGGTTCCACCTCCTAAGTTGCTTGTCCCTCTACCATCCATCCTGGATCCACCTCACAGGCAACTACAAGGCTGTTGATAACAAGCCTAAGACAACCTAAGCTTGTCTTGCCTCTCCTCTGCCTGTATCATCTCCTTTGCGCAACAAGCTCTCCTCTTGCAGGATCCAACAAAAGTCAAGACTCAACTCTGCGATGGGAGAAGTGGATAGGCCCACGGGGTCTTAAGAGGGCAGGGGGAACCATGCCTACCATGTCCCTGTTCGTAAAGGTAATTTTTTTTATAATTTTCACATACTGGAGTTTCCCTGAAGTCCCCAAAATTGGGGGATGAAGTCCCCAAAATGAGCAAAGTTTCCTGTTTTTGGGCCAGAAGTACCCGATACTTGGAAACTCTAATGAAGTACCCGACCCAGTTTTCGAGACTTGGGGACGGTTTCTGGGACAGGGATGCGAACCCAACCCCTGGGGACGGACACCCCTGCAACACAGGAGGCAACCCTTCACTGTATCTTTTTGGCATAGGATGAGGTGCTTCATAGACTTGCGAGAAGTCAAAGTGGGATAAAAGTTGCTTTTTAAGTTTGATTGGATTTTCCTTGACTTCTTTGAAATATTTGAGGAATAAATTCGAGTTCATTGTGACTTATGGGATGGGTTCGCTTCTCAGTGGAGTCGCGTTGTGGAGTTGCCAAGTGAACGAATTGCCGTGTTCACCAATAGATAATGTCGTAGGAGAGGTGAGGGAAACTGTAATATCCCGAATTTTGGACCTAACACTTATAGGCATGAGCCTATTGATTATGATGTTGTCTTGATATTTTATTTTGATATATTGGGTCGAAGACCCCACTGCTTATGAACATGATGATTTGTTTTATATATTGGGCGTAAGCCAATTGTTGATGATATATATATATGCTTGTTTGTGTTGGGCATGGACCCTGAAGCACATGATTGGTGAGATGTTTGTGTTGAGTGAGGAGCTCTGGAGCACATGGGTAATTAATGTTTTGTGTTGAGCGAGGAGCTCTAGAGCACATGAGTACTTACGTTTGTGTTGAGCAAGAAGCTCTGGAACACATGAAAAGATAAGATTTGGAAGTGTTGGGCATAAGCCCTGGAGCCTTCCATGTTGATGTTGAGCATGAGCTTTGGAGCATCGGATCCTTGGCCATTGTATCCCTAGGTGTATCGTACAAGTACATCCTAGCATTAGTGTTGAGCGAAGAGCTCTGGAATTGCACTAAGTTTGTAACTCCCTGTTAAAGCGTTGAGTATGGGCTCTGGTAAGCGCTAGGGGTTACTGAAAAGAATTTAATGACTTCCGAGTGAAAACGACTCGAGAAAAATATTGATCTCATCAGACTTATTTATAAGTGATTAAATGAAATTTCGAATTTCTGTATTCTCATCAAGTACTGAAGAACTACCATGTTATATGAGGGAAATCCAACATGGAAGGATGTTTAGAGTTGCCTAGCCTAGTAGACCTAACCATCTACCTATTTGACCTTAATGAAGAAGGGTCATTAAGTCTAGGGATCATGGTATATGATGCCCAAAGACAAATGTTAACAAATGTTATATTATTATGTATTTTATACATGGTATGTATAAGAATAAATATAGTAATAATATTAATGATGAAAGAAAGAAAGAAAGAAAAGCTCCATCCATTATTATTTATTATTTAAAGGTAATAAATAGTCCAATACCTACAAAAGTCTAAATTAGGAACTACTTGAAAGTTCCTAAGTTAAAGTATTAAAAATTACCCAAATTTATTGAAAAGGGTTAAATCAAGAAACCAAGATTTCTTGATTTAACTGTTCCTTTGACTGAAAAGTCTGTCTATAAAGTCTCAAGCCAAGGAAAGGCTTGGGGTTCTGATCTATCATTAGGAGGAGTCATTTTCTGCTTGTTTTGCTCTCAAGTAAAATCTTGGAGAACATTTTCCTGGAAGGAAAAAGGAGAACTGATCCAGACCTGATATACCAGATAGTAAACCCTACCTTAGGAGCTCTGAGCTACTTGCATGTTGGAGTTCAGCTTGGGGGGATCCGGAGTTAAACCAAGAACGGTTTCGGGTCATGGTTGGGTGGAACGTGGTAGTTCCCAAGTGATTTGGTCATAAAAAACAGAGGTCAGATCTGCCTTTGAATTGTTAATGTTGGTTATTTGAGTGTGCAGGTTCAGCCATTAAACGAGCTTCAAGTTACAGGTATGAAGCCCTAGACTGCCTAATCCATTTTCCTATAATAAATGTTGGCTATGTTAGGCAAATGATTACATTGCATTTCCTAACCCTATGTATTTGTTTCTCTGTTTAAAATTTGCTAGGGTTTGCATTTTTAAATTATAACCCTACGTTGTAAGTTATTTTCTATACCAGACTTATCCAAGGTTTATTCATTAGTTTGCTTCTGCAAGTTTAATTCATTTATAAATATTTATCAAGGGTTTTGCACCCTAGTTTTAAATCCTGTATTATTTTTACTGTTGAAACCGGGTTAAGTACAAACTAGGTTTTATTTCAGATCTATTACTTATCTGCTCTTTTGGCTTTTATACTCTGTTGACATATTCCATTTGTCAACAGATGCTTGTTTTAGATTTAAATAGACTAGAGCAAAAGTAAGAATTATATATATAAGTATAAGCTTACAATCTAGTGAACCTAATCTACTATCTACAGCTAAACTAATATATATAAAACAGAAATACAATTATTATATCTAATGCATAATTTATAACCATTTCATATTAAAATCCAAGATAAAAACCAACAAGACCTTTCAAGGTCTGTATATCTAAATACATGCCAACTACTAAATCATTTCCATTAAAAATAACCTCATCAAAAGCAAATAAACAAGATAAGCATCGTGACCATTCTTTGGTCTAAATTCAAATTCTATTTCCTAATTAAAATCCACAGTCCTAATATATAAATCTACATAATCAAAACATATGCCATAAAAATCGAATAGCCCCATCTATAATCAACTCACAACCATAGTATAACAATTAACCACAATAATATCATAATCATTAAATAAAGAACTCAGTGTTTACATTAAGGTCGCAAGAACGAATCCTGTAAACTATCATGCTATTCGCTTACATAACCACGATGCCCTTATATTAAAACCTACAGCAAATAATAATACACAGGAAATATTGTATAAACCACATCATAATTTTACACAGTCCAAGTAAACATCCAAGAGAGGGCAGGAATCGAATCCTGTGGGCACCTAAGCCCCAAATCGCGAACTACTCATAAAAATACAACTCATTACATCCACAACGACCAGGATTCGAATCCTGTGGAGTCATTGTACATTAATCAAAGCCACGCTATACACATAGTGCATGCGGGCTCCTTTAATCAATTACATTCGCTACAGCATGGTCGTGAGACCCTCGTGTCAGCACTCACGCTGTAAGCATGGCCTCGGCCACATTAACTAAATACATAGTCCGTAAAAAATAAACCCTGTAATCTCATACCCTGTCAACAAGTCAAATCTACAACACGGTATCAATTCGGGGTTTACACCCACGAACTATTACATTTCCACATCACATAATAATAAACGAAACAGTAACGAATTACAATCATTCAAGCTATCGCAACAATCCATGGGGAGTGCTCATGCCATACACGACATGGCCTCAACCCATTCGCTGTCAAGTATTAACAACTAAGAAAATAAATACAAGCATTTATACACAGTCCATCCATGGAGGCGAAGGCCACATAAATCCAAGCTTTAAAAATAACAACGCAATGCCAAAAACGCAGGATAGATTTATTTACACAGAACTATTAAAGTTTGCAAATCGAAGTTTACACAGTCGTGCCAAGGGCCATGGCACCATTGCAAGCAAAGGTGCTACCCAGGCTTAAAACCCCCAAATCATAACACGATTTACATACACAAAATGCAGAGTATGCTAAAAGTTCCGAGGTTCCCCATTCTCTGCTAACAACATCCTTATTATTTTTACAAATCCAAACCTTGCTTACATAGGCCTGAAGGCGAATCGAAATCCCATAGTAAAACCCAAACAACAATGCGATAACCCAGTCCTACCCATAATGCCGAGAGGTGACAAGCGTAGGTCGTTTAACATGCTTACCATGCACCTATGGCATCACCCACGAACCCATGGTAAAACTTTGAACCATGAAGCTCCACGCCAACCCTGTTACCTGCAACCACATCCAAAACGACGAGGATGAGAAGTATGCAAATGATTAAGCCACGATTAAACATCAAACACTGCCATGAAACCAACGAAGCATACCTTCGTTAACCAGGGTGTCGCCTCCATCCTTTGCGCAGAGCCAAGACCAAACCATCAGCAAAACAAGCGAAATGACCAAGTCACTCATGGAGCCAAGCCCTAAGCTTGGGCTGCCCCAAACCCCGAGATGCATTAATGGCGCTAGCTTGGTGTCCAATATCAAACCAAAACCTACATCTCCATAGTTTACCATCGCTTCATTAACGTTGGTCACCATTCCATGCAAGGTGTTAAACCCCATCGCATAAGTCAAAACCATATGTTACAACTTGTCACCCCAAGCTTATATTACAAGGTATCGTGTAAGGTATAGTCCATGCAATGTGTGTGCTATCCCAAAGTTAATCCCCATGCTTAAATAACATATGTATCATGTAAACCTTAGGCTCTAAGCCCTCAACCTTTGACTCTCGTTTTCCTACTAATTAAGAACCATGGCAGATGAAATATGCCATGGTAACCTCGTTATCCATAAGCCAATAATGGGCCTTTAACCAACGAATTGTGAACCTATCAAACACATAATAAAAGGTATGTCAATACTTTTATTAAAGAAAACATAAAATGTAAATAGACTAAGAGATAAACAGTGATTCCAAAATTCCAAAATGAATAGCAGGTATCACATAAATAATTTATCTATGTTAAATAATTAATGAAGATAGTAAATACCTTGCTATCAATCTGAGTCTGTAAGGAAGCGTAATAACAAACAGTAGGTATGTTAATGATCAAAATGTTCAACGCTCTTTAAATCTCCGTTGCTAAGTATAATCTGCATACGAAATAGAAGAGGTGCCTTAGTTCAAACCGAACTAAGTAAGCCTGCTAGACAAGTGAACACTTTACTTCTCAGACCGTCATGGGAGAACTAGTCCCGCCATTCCACCCACTTTAGTTCCAGAAACAAAGTTAAGTTAGAACCATATAAATAACAAATAAGACTATGCAAAAATGAACGAAGCATATAATCGAGTAACGACACATACACCATAATGTATAACTATAAGAATAATGTGGCAAACAAGCATTATGACATCGTAAGTAAAATACAATAATATTCACAACTGGAAGTAAGATGATAGAACGTAAGAACAACTTATGACAAAATAGTGGTACATCCATCGTATGTTGTATTCCGCAAGTTCAATAATGTTCCGCATAGGTAGTTTTTACTAGCCTAATAATTTTTATTTTTATTTTCAATTTTTGGGGACATTACATAAACACATGCAATGATTATAAAAATTAAGCAAATAAAATGTAATCACTGAAATTAAACTGGATGTGATATGAATGATAAGAATATAAATGCATTCATAGACACCGAAGGTAAATATGATGAACCAAGGTAAGCCTCTACCTCCCCAGCAACAACGCCAAAATGTTATCACTAGACTTGTAGTTGCCCTTATAAGATGGATCCAAGAGGGACGGTAGAGGGAATGGGCAACCAAAGAGGTGAACCAAGATAGCCTCGACTCCCAAATGGATGGTTGTCATGCCAATCGAGGCAATCTTCACTTGATGTTGTCTTAGTCCTAGACAACAATGGTGGAGACCCAGATCTACTCCTGACAGGAGAGATGAAACCAAGACACCAGATCAGATCAATGGAAGATAAAATATATTCCAAGGTGGTGTATGCCCTGTATTCTAGAATGACAACACCTCATTTGTTTCAAGGAGTTGGTTTCCCACCCCAAAGGAGGGAGGGGTTGAAGTTGGTTTCCCTCCCCAAGGGAGGGAGGGGTCGATATTCGAGAAGAAACTCAGGGTCTAACCTATCTAGAATTTGAAGTGTCATGGATCTTTGTTTTTCTTGTTTCCTTGATTGAACGGGACAATTGGGAAGTATGAGGTGATCCTCTTGAGGCTCTTCACCGGGGATGAGACATGCGAAGATTGAGATCTGTGTCCGAACACTTCACTCACGAAGAAAGCAAGGCATCTCTGGTGGGGATAGTAAAAAAATGTGGAGAGGGAGTTCTTCAAATCATGAAAATAAGGAGTTTGATGAGAGTTCTCAAATTAATTTTGGAAGAGAAAATAACAGGTTCAAGAAGAAATTATTATAAGAGACGCTAAGTGTAATCAGCTTCCACTGTTCAGATAAATGGCACTAAATTCCTTGTCATTCTTCTTGCAATGAATTTAAGATATTTTTTTATGATAAATGCGTGCATGCTTTCCCTTTTTTCACGGTACCTAAAATGTTCTCAATATCATTTTACAATATTTTCATCTATCTTATATTTAGGTTTCTCTTGTAGTTGATAACCATAGTACCTTGACATTGATATAGAGGCTTTCTCCATGGTCATATAGAAGCCATTTATGTTCCATAGTTGGAAGTACTTGTAAATAATCGGTATTGTGTTCTATGCTATACACAAACTTAGAAAATTTAGCAATAAGGGGTGATCAAATCAAAGAGCTCCTCTCATTGCATGCAACTTTATGAAATGGATTCAAAACTTGTACATTGTTTTGAAAACCAAGATACAATGGTGAGTATATGTTTCAGTACGATGAATACAAATAATTCAAAGAGCTATTATGCTCAGAATTGACAGATTTTCCAAAAGTAAACTTTATACTCTTATGAGTCTGTCTTTCAAGAATTATAATTGAAGTTAATAGAACGATGGCTCTTTGAATTGCAGTAGTAAAAATGAAAGTGATAGTCATAACAAAACAAAGTATTTTATAAATCACATGAGGCTATCTTGGTAGTTCTTTTTTGTCAAGTTTCTTCGGAAGATTAAGGATTACTTTTATCAATTTCTAGAAACTGCCCCTTTTGAAGGAAAAAGGAATGAAATTCTCTGCTTTCTGAATCTATCTGTTTGAAACTTCGAATACTTCATATGTTGACTTTTCTTTTAATAGTTTGCTTTGAAAAGGTAAACAATTTCGGTTTTCATCTCCTTTTGTGTCCAGGTATATCATGAAGCCCAAAGTAGAAGCCAAGGAGTGCATAGTGCAAGGAATCATAGAGACACAGGTTGATTTCCTATCTTTTAAGTGATTTCTGATATTCATATTAATAAAATCATTATCATTACATTGTTTTTATTCTAATTCCCCCTTGGTCCCAGATTTCTTCATACAAGTTTTTGTGCCATGCCATGTGTTTTGGTTCCTTCCAAGTTAAGGAAGATATGGGGTTTTGGGGGATTTAGCTACTTTTTATTGCTACAAGCTATGAAACTCACCACCATATAGGTTCCTTTTGGGTCATCACAAGAACCAAGAACTTGAGGTGCTCGACATTTTCAGAGTTCTTGTAAGGCGCC
Source organism: Pseudotsuga menziesii (assembly GCA_001517045.1). Lineage (NCBI taxonomy): Eukaryota > Viridiplantae > Streptophyta > Pinopsida > Pinales > Pinaceae > Pseudotsuga > Pseudotsuga menziesii. The sequence goes on along the minus strand of LPNX010359531.1, from coordinate 89,805 downwards.
TTTTGATGCCATTGTTCTCTAGCTTGTGGTCCTTCGTATCTAATAGTTTCCAAAATATAACAGTTGATCAAATATTAAGTTTCTTGTGACAATGTTTGTAACACTCTCTCCATTGCTTTTGAGACGTCTTAAATGTTACAAGCATGATTTTCTTACAAACTTGAGTATTCTTGGTAAACTCTTGTATGACGCTCAACATACAAGAAATAGATTGCTGTTGACAGAATGAATGACAACACCCATAAAAAGAGACTTACACATCTATTTCGATAGAGAAGTCATGATAGAGTGCATCTCTAAATTCATTGGGTTACTGAATAGTTATATCCTTAAAGTAGATCAAGGAAGACACATTTCAATATTAAGGTGGTGATGATCTAGTAGGTGTGCCTAGCATGAGTTGATGGGATATAAGCAGTTGAGCAGAAACAACTCTTCCCTTTTGTGGTAGATGTGTCTAACAAGGAGTATCTATTTGTTCTAGCAGAGATCCCTTCTTATCATGGTTGATCTATCAGGTTTCAAGATTGTTGTTGTTAAATAGATCTCTTGGGGTTTGAAAGCTTTGTTGGAATCTGGATAGCCTGTGATCCCATGTTTCTATCCTTTTCTCAGCTCAGTAAAAACATTCTTATGATAAAATAGTTGATTGTTGGTTGGAGGGTGTTACCGGTTGAAATGGCAGTCCAAGCCACCGGCAAGCATATGTGGAGAAATTGACCACTGTCACCTTAGTCACTTCTCCAAACTTCATCGGAAGTTGATACCTCCTAGGGGAGAGCCCTATGTAACTGTGCAAAAGACACTTAGACACCAAAGATATCTCCTATGTTTCTGCTCCGACAGGCGTTACAGTTATTGGTCTAGTTATATCGTATTTTCCTCCCCAATGATCCTAGTTGTGATAAAGCTCGCAAAGACTTCCAGCATTGAGAAAATTAAGTGTGCGCTACTAAATGCAAGTGGGTACAATGGCTCTATATGATAAATTCAGTTTTCGAATGACTCTATTTTCACATTTTCAAACTGGTTTCAGATTCTACTTTTTTGGATTTGGATATATTGTCTAACGCACTAGTGCATAGATTAATATTATTGTAAATTTTAACTTTGGGTTTAGTTCTTGACTTGTTCTGTTAAGAACCTCAGAAACCTGATTCCTATTTTGTTTTTCAGCATGTGGAGGCTTTGGAAGTCCTTTTGCAGGGCCTTTGTGGGATGAGGAAGGAAAAATTGAAGGTGCATGAGTTACTGCTCAAGAGTGGAACAAATATTGGTAAGTATATGTAATCATATGGTATGGTGACTGTTAGAGGTATATTTCAGTACATGAACTCGAAGTAAACTACATTATTTTCTTGCTTAAGATTCTTCTTGCCGTTTGTTTTAAAGGCGTATGTAGGTGTTCTAATCTGCAAAACTGCTTGCTGGATTTCAATCTGCAGGAACATCACCATCAGAGGTTCGTCTTTTGTGCTCCTTAGAACAGCCAGATCCTATCTGGTATGTGTCAGCATTTCAGCCATTTGAGTTCAGATGTCAATAAACTTTTGAAGTAACTGTTACCAACCTGGCGTCTCATTGTGATGTTTTAGGGGGTCAAAGATGGACTTTAGGTACAATGAGTTTGATGATTATGATATTTTTAGGGTGTTAAGGATGATTTTTAAAATTTATGCTATTGAACTTTAACACAGAAAACACGGTTACCATACTCATGCTTGAGTGCTTGCCAAGGCAGCTGACTCAAGGTACTTAGCATGCTCGTAAATGGCATACTCGGCAGTATGGAGAAACACAAAAAAAAAACATTTTCAGTACAGGAAAGGATGCTTCTTGGTAGGGAGATTATTGGCTGGGGATACTCAGCCTACTCAGCAAGTACTCACCAATACTTGTGAGTACGATGAATATTGACGACCCTAAGACAAGTACGAATTTGAGTGTATTGCCAATGCAATACTCGGCATACTTTTAAGCTTTAAACCTTTGCAAGTGAAGAAATGCATATAGATTCTTAAGCAGAACAGAAAATACAACAATGGTACACAGCACGTAGAATTTTACCCTAAAAACACTTAACTGGGAAAACCAAACTAACTTAGAACCACACTTCTATCTTCTTCAATGTATTAACTTAACCATTCACTTTTAGTTTTCCGAGTTGCTCCAAAAGTGTTTACACCATGTTTTGGGGTGCTTCATGACCTTTGGGTACATCGTGTATCTAGCCCTTTGATGTTCCAAGATTGATTGGAGCGATAGAGATGGCTTGTGATGGATTTGTATAGTTGAGATAGCTTTCTTAGTGATTGCTTGACTTCAGAAGGTTGCTGACTTGGTATTCTTCCCTTAGGCATTGGAGTTATCTTGATAGGTTGGTGGATGCCCTACATTGTGGTCACATGGATAGTTCACTGAGTTGGAGGATGCCCTACTAGGGAGGAGTATTCTGCTTCCTGGAGGAGGGCATCAAGCCCTAGATGGTATGTGGTTGCTTGGATTCTTCTTTGGAGGCATGGAGTTGGCTTGGGGACTCTTGGGCTATGACAGTGTTTTTGTAGGGGACAACTGACCTAGTGGAGTATATTTCCTAGGTGGTGTTGGGCCGAATTAATGTCGTTTTAATTCCGTTGTAGTAATTGCCCAGCCATTTAATTTGTCAATCCGAGGTTCGTAGGCTTACGAAGCACATGCAAAGTATATTCAAGACTAAAGCGAAATTAAGCTAATCTAACCCCCCTTAAGCTGAAACATGCAATTGCTAATCTAATGTAGGAAGATGAAACACACGACTGAAAGTAAATTGCATAAAAGAAAGACAACATATGAAGAGCAACAAGAGAACACATGTGAGCTCACATTAACCATAAAGCAATCTTAAATTACATCACAAGAATCAATCATAAATCATGAAAGCATCAAACCAATATTATGAACAAAAGCTAAGAATTCCCTTCTCCATATTACAAAGTCAAGATTAACTTCTACAATCTACTATTCTCTAAGATAATCTAAGATCTAAAATATTCTAAGATAATATCCCCTCTAACAAATGAAGAGAGAGCACTCTCTTTTATACATGAACTTCTTTGAGAAGAAGATAATCATCTTATAATGAGAGATCCACTATTCACTCAACCACTCAACTACTTTCCTATTATTACAAGATATGATCCCTTCAAATCCTCCACATATCTTTCACAAATTCTCCACATGTCTCTCAACCAAATCTCCATGATCTTCTCCTTGGAATATTCTTTGCATAACTATCTCCTTGAAATGGTGGAGGAGATATACGTGAAGTCTTTTCTTTGAATTAATCCTTCACATATTCCTACACATTACAAAGCTCATCCATACTTTGAGATATTAGTGAAAAACATGTTAATTTTCTAATATTTAATCATAAATTCACTTATAATACTAAAAATAAATAAAGTGGAAACAATAAAGTGAAACCCACATATATGTATGGAAATGGTGTGATAAAAGGTTAATGGGACGATGAAATGTGAGGAATAGCGGAAGATAAAGTGGATGAAAAAGTGACATTTCTGAGTCCCAACATACTCCCCAACTGAACTTGTTGCATGTCCTCATGCAACCGTGTATGGATCTTCTCAAGAAATTTTGGCATCTAAACTTTGGCTTTGATTGATGATGTCTTTTTAACAATGAATATTTCTAGGGTGTGAAATACGTGAGTAACAACTGGCATTTCCTTATGGTTGGTTCTTGTGTGACAACCATGAATATAAAGAATGTTGGTTCTTGTGTTAACAACATTCATTTCATGATGTGAAATGCATGAGTAACAACTGACATTTTCCTTATGGTTGGTTCTTGTGTGACAACCATGAATGTAAAGAATGTTGGTTCTTGTGTTAACAACATTCATTTTGTCATCTGTTTTCTAGCTGCATAATAATTTTACCATGTACTCACTGAAAATGATAAGCTATTAATGTGCATAGAAAGCATCATTGTGCATAAGAAAGCCTCTTCTTTATCTTTATGAATAATGCAATATGTATATTAATGTGTATGAAGCAAAGTGCAATAGAGGATTTGTCAAAAAAGAAATGCTCATGAATGGTAAATGAGATGAAAATGGGTGATGGCAGTGAAAAGAATGGAATGATAGTAGTGAGTATGTATTGAATATAGTTTCCCCTCCCCAACTGATGTGGTTGCATGTCCTCATGCAACCTAGCATGGGCTATGAAAGAAATGGTGAGAGAATTTTCCAAATTATTCATTGCTAGCATGTAAGGAATTGCATGATTAAAGTTTAGAAAACAACATACCCCCACTTACCCTAAAAGTAGATGAACGATGCAACAAGAATGTAGCTGATGTTGCTAGATCGTGGAATGTGTCACTGCTACTGCGGTTGTAACTGCTAGATCATGGGAAGTGAAGGAATTGGAACTGCTGTTGCTGAATCATGGAAAATATGTCACAGCTGCAGGATAAAAATGTAACTGTAAATGACCCTGCAGCTGTAACTGCTATAATGTGAAGTGGAGGAATCTGAACTGTTGCTGATAAATAATGGAAAATGTGGAAGGCAGAAAGTGGAACTGTGGTACACTCATAGATCTGAAGTCATGTTTCTGCAACTGTTGATGGAGTCATGAGAAAGAATGTATAGTCTTCACCCGCTACAAAACCCGATGGTATAATTCTAGTCATGCGAATAAATGTGTCGAGGTCGAGCATGAAGATAAATCATTGGATTACTGGCCATTGATGAATGCCGTTAACCAATCCAAGGCAACTCACCAGTGATGTCAATGAGTGCCAAGTTACCCAAGTACATCTTGCGAAGTGCGAATAGATGTGCTGATGTCGAGCCACTTGCAAGATTTGACGATCAAGGGACATTGATGAATTCCCATGATTGTCAGCGAGAGAACTTGCCATTAAGGCATGCAAGCCTCCAGGTACTCAAAATGAACTCTAGTCTATGTCCCAGATAAGGTGCTGAGGTCGATGGGGCAAGACTTGTTGAAAGGTGGGCCTTAAGGAATCCCACATCAGTCAACATGAGGTTGTATAAAAAGATTGGTAGGACTTTAAGTGAAAAGATCTTACAGTCAAGCAGTGGATATGGCAAGGCTATGTAGTCATGGAAAGGGAGCTGATTTTATTCAGAAGGAAAACTGGAATGGCAAAATGAACTGAAAAAGATAAAGAGATGTATGCAATTCAGAAAGATAGGCATGTGTGAAGTCATGACAGATAAAGCGATGAAAAGTGGACTTCAAGACATGGATGGTGAAGGTGCTCTGAAGGAGAAATATGGATAAACAATCATGACGCAAATGAATTTATGGATGGTTTCTGTGTAACAACCAACGTTACGATGTTTATCAACAAACGTCATGAGTAACAGATCCTTCAAGCTATCTATCAAAGCATGTTTCTTAAAAGTTTTGTGTTTCTTTGAAAAGTCACTTTAGCAACAAAATGCAACTGCCTCTGAAACCTGAAAAAAAACTTTAGTACAAAATCCTGCATGAAAACTTATTAATGAATATGTATTGAATATAGTTCTCCCTCCCCAACTGATCTGCTTGCATGTCCTCATACAACCTAGCATAAAAATTGTGAGAAGTTCGTAAAAGAAAACATATAATACAGAAAGAAGTACATAAGCTGCAAAGAAAATTACCTGTTTCCCGTGCTGGTTTCATCCGATCATAGTTGTAACAACCCAACCAATTGCAACAGCAATGGCTGCGACACACAGCAGCGACGGCCAGCTACGCGACAACTAGATGCAACAAGCCAATTGCAACACCACATAATTGTGACAGCCAGCTGCGTGACAACTAGCTACAACAAGCCTAGCTGCGACAGCCGGCTGCAACACATAAGAAACTTTTTGCGCTGTGAGNGAGAATGTAAGAAAGTCCATTTGCAAATATATATATATATATATATATATATATATATATATATATATTTATTTTTCTTTTGCAAAATGTAAAACAAAAGAAATAATTTTTATAATTTTATATACTTTTCTTGTTTTTGTTTTATTTTTACAACACACCAAAATAAAATAAATGCAAAAATAAAGAAAAATGGCAAAAATACTAAAAATCAAATTTATCCGTATATGCGTTCATGGGCATTCATGTCTCGACATTGAACAAACAATCAAAATTCAAAAATTTTAATAGCTGTAACAGCCAGCTGCAACACCACCTAGATGCGACAACCGGATGCAACAGCCAGCTGCGACAGCTGCTGCAACAACCAGCTGCGACAACGGCTGTAACACCTGGCTGCAACATCCAGCTATGACATCGGATGCAACAACCAACTGCAACAATGACTGCAACAAACAGCTGCAACAGCGGCTGCAACAACCGTTAGATCATAAATCAACGTTAATATAAAATATACGCATACCTGCCACATAAGTATCGATCTTCTCCCGTTGTTGGTGAACGACTGCTCCACTCCATAATAGATGATTGTCTCGAGCCTCTAGAGCTAATTGTGGATGTGTTTCTTAGACCTTTACTGTAAATTCATACGCTGCACTGTCAAACTTCACAAACAAACAAAAAAAAATCAGAAGTTCAAATTCATTCTTGTGGCTTGCTATTCTCATGTCTTCTCTTTATTAATTGGCATACACAACATCTCATTATTTAATCCAGACTTATAGATAATTGCAAATTTGAATTTTCTGTCAGTTTGCTTTTATGCATGTGAAGTTATGATGTTCACGTGACTGTAGGCAGCCACATGCTTATTTCTCTGAGTCGATAGAAGTGCCTGAAGGTGCCCGAGCTGGTTTTGTCTATGCAGTGTTGTTGGCTGCAGCAACGTTTCAGACTATAATATTATGATTACCGCAAATCGATGATAGTTAGGGGGTTCTAGTGATGCTTAATCATCTTCGTTTCTCTTTCCCATTTCTAAACTTTCGAACATCCAAAAAAACAAAAATTGTAAACTTGTAATAGAAAATCAATCCTAAAAACAAAATATGCATGATTAGGCACAAGGGTTTCAATATACTGGCAACAGAAAGCTCCAATGTCGATCTCGTGCCTTGAATCCAAATTTTCCAATGTTTTTTAAAAACGCTTGGAAGAGAAAAGACAATCAAAATCAAATCTGTGCTTGTTTTCATGTAAAACGGAAAAATATTAAAAATGCATGGTATTATCGTTTTCTCCATATTTTTTTGTTTTGTTTGAGTTGATGGGAAATAAAATCATTGGTAGTGAACAAAGCTGAACCTCAGAGATTTTATTATTTCCTTTTACCATCCTGTGCACAAAAAGAGTTAGCCAATTGCAAAATCGCAATGAACGTTTTCAATCATTATTTAATGCACACACGACTATGGAAACTAAATGCATAGATCCAACACATATTCATACAGAGAGACATTCATCATTGAATTTCAGTTTTTAGATGGAAGCTTGTTCTGTGTGTTATAAACAGTTTTCCCAGATAAAGATCAGCCCTTTTTCTGAGCTTTGTTCAGCCTTTGTTCATCCGTTGTTCAGCCTTCACAAAACTATGTTCAGCCTTCACAGAGCTATGTTCAACCTTCACAGAACTCTATTCAGCCTTTATTGTCACAACAATAGAGTTTATTGTTTCAGCTGCTTGGAACCGCCCGCAACAGTAAATCTGGAAAATATCCTCCCAAAGAACCAGCTGTATATCGCAAATCGTGGTTTTGTTTGGCGATTTCCTCTCGAATCAAGTAAAGGGGGATGTTACGCACAAAACCCATGTCTTGGATTTTCAAAATTCGTTTCCATATGCCCACAAATAGAGACGCGAGTCAAGGTATTCTTATCTGGGATGCATGTTGGACCGGCGTAGACTACCTGACAGTGTTTTGGTAATAACTTCTTTGTTTCACGCCCGATTTGAATGATTCCAAAGCCAAAAGAAAGTGGATTCATAGGGATACTTCCAATAGAAACAGGATTTAAAAATTCTATGGTATGGTATGTCATATAATCTGAATAACAACCTGCATTCTAATGTTGTTTGTGAGTTTCAGCCTAGACCAACGGTCACTATTTTGAGTACAACTTTTTCGTTAAAGGATGGATTGATGTGATTCCAATTGAATATGAAAATAGATTTATCTAGGTATCTCCAATAGAAACAGGTTTTGAATACAAGAAGAATTGATGGGTCAAATATGCCAATGAACAGTTGAGAAAGCAGAGTTTTTAGAGTGCAGATTTAGAATAGGTAGTTAATTTTGGACATATCTCCTTCATACGATATCGAAATTAAATGATTCAAATTGTGTTGTAAACTAGATTGATAGGAGAGTATGCATTAGAAACAGGTTTTTAGAATTCATCAATTAGGTCTCCCAGAACGTGACTATCCCAACTATATTCTTGAGCTGCCTACTCCACCCCCACTCAGTATTTTGACCATATTTTTTTCGTTTTAGAACCAAATTGAAGAATTCAAATTGGATTGGAAACTAGACTTAAAGGGATAATTTGGATAGAAACAGGTTTTAAAACTAATCCCTTATGGTCCCTAAAAATAGGACTGTCCCGACTGTGTTTTAGCGAATTTTAACAAGCCAAAATGCCAAAAAAAATGCAATAGATTTGCGTTGTTTCAGCTTAGATTTGCAGCTTCTTTTCATCATTATAATTTCAGCGTTTGTTCAGCTTAAAAATGAAATTGCAGACTAGTTTTATTTTACAAATTGAAAAAGTTTTTAGCAAATGGAGATAATGAATTGCAAAATAAAGATGAAATCAATTAGGCATGTTGCAAAACATTAATATTCATTCCTGAAAATTTTAGAAAACATCCTACTTTCTGATCCTCGCGATTGCACGAAGAGCGGAGGAGAGCATACTTATTCTAAGTGAAAGCAAAGACTAGAAATAAAATCCTACCTACTCTATGCTAATTGGGAATTAGAAAACAGTTACGTGTAATCAAATAGCCAGTGTAGCCATACACGCAACAATGATAGGAATATATTATCTTTCAATCCCATGAATGAACAATGGCAATATACAAATATGAACGAATTTAATTGTTGTGGTTGTGATCTAACTAAATAAAAAGAAAAACTAAATTGTTCTAACCTCATACTCGCTTGAAACCATCATTCGATAGGGCTTTCGTAGGCACAGTTTTCACTCCTTAGATCATGCTGCAACTCCTCGTGGTCCTCCTTGATCTCCTGTTCACATGATTGTTCGTCCTGAGGTGTGCAAGATTCTTTGTATGTTGATTCCTTGTTCGTTGCTGGAGGAGTAATTAAGCTCTCGGCTGTTTTCAGGATCTCTTCTTCGTGAGAAGAAGAGATCCCTACTTTTGCAAGGATCTGAGTGAGCTGTTCCAAGCTTAAACTCATTGTTAAATCATTTTGAAAAAGAGATTCTTACAACAGCCAAATCTAAATGAAGAATTTAAATAAAAAAAAAAAAAATCTATACAAGAAAAAAAACAATTACTCTTCACAGTTGCGAGAAAACACACTTGCTGAAATTGAAATTCACACTTATAGAATTGAAACACTCTTTGTAGAAATTGAAATTCACTCATTGCAGAAATTAAAATTCACACTCTAGTGTACGCTTGCAGAAAATTAATCAAACTAACTTCAATCCATCGTGCTTCCCCGGCAACGGCGCCAAAATGTTGGGCCGAATTAATGTCGTTTTAATTCCGTTGTAGTAATTGCCCAGCCATTTAATTTGTCAATCCGAGGTTCGTAGGCTTACGAAGCACATGCAAAGTATATGCAGGACTAAAACGAAATTAAGCTAATCTAACCCCCCTTGAAACTAAGACTAATCTAATCTAACCCCCCTTAAGTTGAAACATGCAATTGCTAATCTAATGCAGGAAGATGAAACACATGACTGAAAGTAAATTGCATAAAAGAAAGACAACATATGAAGAGCAACAAGAGAACACATGTGAGCTCACATTAACCATAAAGCAATCTTAAATTACATCACAAGAATCAATCATAAATCATGAAAGCATCAAACCAATATTATGAACAAAAGCTAAGAATTCCCTTTTCCATATTACAAAGTCAAGATTAACTTCTACAATCTACTATTCTCTAAGATAATCTAAAGTCTAAAATATTCTAAGATAATATCGCCTCTAACAAATGAAGAGAGAGCACTCTCTCTTTTATACATGAACTTCTTTGAGAAGAAGATAACCATCTCATAATGAGAGATCCACTATTCACTCAACCACTCAACTACTTTCCTATTATTACAAGATATGATCCCTTCAAATCCTCCACATATCTTTCACAAATTCTCCACATGTCTCTCAACCAAATCTCCATGATCTTCTCCTTGGAATATTCTTTGCATAACTATCTCCTTGAAATGGTGGAGGAGATATACGTGAAGTCTTTTCTTTGAATTAATCCTTCACATATTCCTACACATTACAAAGCTCATCCATACTTTGAGATATTAGTGAAAAACATATTAATTTTGTAATATTTAATCATAAATTCACTTATAATACTAAAAATAAATAAAGTGGAAATAATAAGGTGAAACCCACATATATGTATGGAAATGGTATGATAAAAGGTTAATGGGACGATGAAATGTGAGGCATAGCGGAAGATAAAGTGGATGAAAAAGTGACATTTCTGAGTCCCAACAGGTGGATCAACGAGTATGTGGAGGATTGTGATGGAGACATGTGGACTTACTTTAGGTAGCGATATCATCTTCTATTTTAAAAATCAGTCAACTTGGACTCAGACTCGGCTGAGCTGATCGAGTTGACTGTCCACTGAGCCGTCTCAACCTTCAAATTGGATTAGGTCACCGGTTCGGTACCGAACTGGCTGAGTTGGTCTTCGACTCGACCGGTCTAGTACTGAACCGGTCAACTCAGTTGAGTCCCGACCTGAATCGACTGAGATGACTATAAAAAAAATCTTCTCTATTCAGTTACTCAGTAGTATTTGGTAATACTAAATGGTAATATTAAATTCTTAAAGTAAAATTAAGATTCTCATCTTTTAGTTTCTATCCTTTGACTTAAATTTTTAATATTACCATTAATTGTTTTAGGATGTTTGAGAGTGGTTCCATTCAAAATTCAACATACAATAGTTTTTAGGACTTCAAGATTTCAAATTTTCCACCAAACTCTATCATGTACGAGGGTACGGGATTGACATTTAATCAAGCACATCAACCCCTCTATATATACCTTGATGTTGGTGGTGTTGATTGTTGAACTCCTTTGTCATGACCTTAATAAAAATGTACTCTTCACTCTAGCAAAATCACTTATTAAGCATGGAAAGCTTTTTCTACCTTATTTTAATGATTGGATTAGGAAGTTTCATCAAAATTGTAGGCGTTGAGTCATTGATTAATGGCCTTTGAGGATCAACTTTGAACATCAAGGTAGAGGTAGGGGCTAGAGCCTAAATGAGGGAGGCATAGGGTGTTTTTGATGAGTAGGATTCCAATATAGGCAATGTTTCATTGACATGTATGATTTATGATTTATGTTCCATATTCATTTTTTAAAATGTCCTTGCTCATTTTTTAATTTAAAATACATACAGACATACATATATACATACATCCATATATATATATTGTGTTTCTTTGTTTCCAAAGTTTTGGGGGATCAAATTTTCATTAAAATACATACATACATATATCCATATATATATATTGCGTTTCTCTATTTCGAAAGTTTTGGGGGTGTTATCACGAATCTTGTAGTTTCCCCGATATTTATATCCAATACAGGATGGTAGAGGGGACAGGCAACCAAAGCCGTGACCTACGAAAACCCTAACCCCCAAAGCTGGATGGTTATCACGCCGGTTAGGGATTCCTTCGCTTTGTGCCACTAAAGAAGCCCAAGTGACAAAGGGGGAGACCCGATCTTATCCTGAAAGGACAGATCTACGACAAATCACTAGATCAAACTCTTGACGAAGAATACGTAAGGTGAGTGCGTGAACCCCTAGATTTAAGGTTGAGCCACAAATTAAGGATACTTGAGTAGGGTGGTGATTATAGACTGGAAATGTTACTCAAGTGATAATTTCAAATGGATTTCAAAGATTTGAATCAGATCTAGGATTTAGTGTGCCGGTTCAAATGATCAAACTCGGACCCTGGGGGGACTTAAGCAGATGATTGAGAAATCCCCAGGACGTAGTTGATTTTGAAAATTACGACTTCCTGCACACTAACTTGGATGAAATATTTGACAATGGAAAATACCCAAGTGAAACCAGACAGAAGCCAAAGAGAAACTGGCTGACTACTTAAGGAAGGGCGCTTTCTCCCAGATTGAAACCAGTGCTTGGAGAGGGGCAGAGGAGTCCAAGCTTGACGTTTTTGAGGGAAAGGGTTTTTTTTTGGTATGCCGCACAAAACCCAAATCGCCAAATTTGCCACTCGGTGCAAATTGGTCCAGTGATTTTTCCTACTTTTAAATGAGGTTTTTTTTATGAAAGCAATGATGGGAAATGCATGAGAAAATTAAACAGAGAGGAACCTACCTGGGAAACATACCTGAATCATCGTTAATGACCTCTTGGATGATGGAGAATGCCTTTCTTGATATCAAATAAGAATTTCGAGCAAGCTTTTGATGAAATGCTGCTTCTGCCAGTGACCCTAGTGCCCCTGTTGTACCTGTCACACCAAGGAAAATCAATAAGTATGGCAAATAAACAGGAAATGTAAGCTAAAGCAAGTACAGGGAAAATAAATCATAAAGAAGTTGCAACTCCCTGATAACCCAAACCAAGTTGTGGCCACAGGGTGAGTCTCCCCACCAATGCACCTCTCTTAGAATCGCCTTCTTCAACCTACAAGTAAAATGGGAACAAGGAACGGTACAAAAACTATGCTAGATTTATCATAGTGCAGAAGAAAAGCAGTTCCAATCATCAACTCATTCATTCATCAAGCAAGAAACAAGTGTGTAATCCCAGACAAAATCTTTTTATTCAAAATTCTGGTGCCAGAGCTCATCAATACAATGGGGGGGTCTGCTCTTTTAAATAGTTTGAGAGAGACGTAAACCCTAACTCACTTTTACATACAATGGTTGAGATTAAAACATCATCAACGGTGAAGATCAACAATACATAGATCAATACATGGATCAAGCAACTAAGTCAAAAGGGGGGCACACTTTGCTCAAGGACGCCTCTCTAAAGTGAAAGTCACATTATAACATAAGATGTGACATGATAGTACATAGGAGGGGGTCAGTAGGAGCTTAATTCACCTTAGGCTCCTTTACAACTTCATGATACAAGATATAATAATGAAATACATCAATGGCCAAGTTGAGGGGGCACCCCTTGGGGGGCTTTCCTCACTGGATGAGTCAATATAAAATAATCTGGACATCTGCCGACTGAAAAACTGCTAGAGGACTCTCTGGGATGTTGAAACACATCATCTGTCAAAATTCCAAGCCATTTCCTTGACCTAGGAGGCCAAATCAATTTTTTCAGTGATTTTTCTAGTTCATTTTGGCTGGTACATGTTATCACATATACATTTTTCAGCCAGGATTCCATGATGCAACATGCAAACTGGTCTCTTTTTGTGTTCTGGGCTACTTTTACATGGGGTATCAGCATGGATCTTTACAGCTTCGTTCCACTTCAGAGCCTTGTTCTTGATATTTTCCTTGCAAGGACTGAGACTCATGAATCCATTGAGATGATTTTGGTGATGATCTAGTTCATTTCAGCAGAGTAGCAGATCAAGAGTTCGTACACACTGTCAGGGGCTTATTAGTTGGAGACAGGTATACATGGTGAGATCAGGTATATTTCTTTAGTTTAGTTTTGCTTTGTGATGTATCTCAGACACCTGTGCTTATCATGCTAGGATGATTGTGGTGACCTATGCTTATATGTTTTGTATTGCTCTAACCTGTGTTATGATTGATCAAGGAATCCAATGTGAAGATTGTTGCCCATGCCATGCTTAAACAAAATGTAACCCTTAGTGCTAGGTTGGATCCATTGCATTTGTACCCGTCCATCCAGTTCATCCACTTTTGTTTTTACTCCATGACTAAGACTAATAGAGACTTGTGAGATTGAAGACCTTTTCCCCATTTTGACCATTGTGTGTGACAGACTCCATGTTGTTATGTGTCTCAGGCTATGAAGTATGTGTCTTGGCTAGTGTGGCTAGGTACACAGGGTTGTCCTCCTTAAGTCCTCAAAACAAGTGCTCCACCATAACAGTGTTGTTAAACACTAAAGCATCAGAACGCATAAAAGCTACATCTAAAAGATGCAAAAATATAGAATATTGTAAAAAGGTAGTCAGTGGCCAAGAGGTTGAGCACCTAGTCTTTGTATAATGTAAGGCCCAATTTGCCCCCTAGGGGCACTAGGGAGAGGCGAACCCGTCGGGGCTATGGACTGCTCGCGGGTAGCCTTAGTCATTTACTGGAGCCCAAAAGGCTTTCTAGGGCACCTGCTCTTGTAGGCTGGATACATCTTATAAAAATTGTGAAAGTCATCGAAAGGTTAATGGTTAAAGGATGAACACTCACTCCTTGTATAGTGTTTGTCTCAATGGTCCCCATAGGGCCATAGGGAGAGACTAGTCTAGAAAGACTAGGTCTTTGTTAGTATTGGAGCCCAGAAGGCTTCCAGGGAACCTGCCTTTGAAGGTTGACCTATATTTGCAAAAAGGTTGCAAAGAAAAACTTGCTAGAGGCTGAGGGAAGCATACCCAAGTACTTCACCCATCTTTGAGGCACGTCCATCCCCTATTGCTATTTGTCATGCATATGTCACCTTGGTAGAATTTATTAGTTATCAGTCGGGTAGATCACTGAGTCAAAGTCAGTCAAAGTCATTTCCCTTTTCCTTAGCTTGGTTCTTCCATCATCACCCATCTATAGCACATTGATTACACTTTGTAAGTATGGCATGAGCAAGCAGATTTCCTGAAGACTCTAAGATCCGTCAGAAGCAAAGGTATATTTTATTATTATTATTATTGTTGGTCACTATGATTATGAATAACTGACTCAAGTTGGGTTTTGATATACACCATTGGAGCATGTCTTACCTTGAAATGTAGCAGGATCATATTGCCATGTTATCTCACCTTGATTTTGGGAACTTTGACCTGGTCAACCCAGTTGACCGAGTTAATCACGTTTCCCAAGGTAGTGACTCAAAAATACAACATGGTCTATATTTGTTCGAAACATGCCCAGGACCAATACTGCAGTTTCAGTTTTTATAGTTTGGCCCCGGTTCTCCAGAAAAGTGATTATTATCACTTAATTATTGGCCAAATGATCTATTTTTTATTCCAGATGGCAGTATGTTTGGTTCTCCTAGAGTAGAGTAGTGTTCCTGGGGGTATGGATAGTCACTTATACCATTCTCCTATGTCTCCAGATCATACAGAGCAGTCGGTTTGCCCCAGTTTGCATCTTGGAGTGAGTTATGATGGATTTATCAGTTTCTAGGGATTGTACCAACAAAAAATGAACAAGAAATTCACTGAGAAAATTGATTTGGCCTCCTGGGTCAAGGAAATGGCTTGGAATTTTGACAGATGATGTTTCTCGGCATTTTGGACAGTTCTCCAATAGTTTTCAGTTAGCAGATGTTCAGATTATTTGTTTATGGCTCAATTAGTGAGGAAAACTCCCAAGGGGCGCCCCCTCTAATTGGCTATTGATGTATTTCATTGTGATATCTTATATTATGAAGTTGTAAAGGGGCCTAGGGTGAATTAAGCCCCTAGTGACCCCCTCCTATGATGTATCATGTCATATCTTATGTTATGTTGTGACATTTCACTTTAGAGGGGCGTCCTTGAGCAAAGTGTGCCCCCTCTTTGACTTAGTCGCTTGATCCATGTATTAGTTGATGTATTTTGATCTCCACCGTTGATGATGTTATAATCTCAACCGTTCGATGATAAACTGAGTTAGGGTTTATGTCTCTCTCAAACTATTTAAGAGAGGTAACCCCCCCATTGTAATTCATGAGCTTTGGCACTGAAATTGGAATAAAGAGATTTTGTCTAGGACTACACTCTTGTCTACTTGCTTTATGAATGAATGAGTTGATGACTGTCGCTGCTTTTCTTCTGCACTTATATTCGGCATAGTTTTTGTATCTTTCCTTGTACCCGTTTACTTGCAGGTTGAAGGAGGCGATTCTGAGAGAGGCGCATTGGTGGGGGGACTTGCCCTGTGCTGGATCTCGGCAATTAGTTATTAAGGAGTTGAACTTCTTTATGATTTCTTCTTCTTGTACTTCTTTTAGCTTACATTTCGCGTTTATTTGCCATTTTGATTGATTTTCCATGGTCTGGCAAGAAAATTGGGGCGCTAGGGACACTGGCAGAAGCAACACTTCATCAAAAGCTTGTCCGGAAATCTTATTTGATCTCAAGAAAGGCATTCATCATCATCTAGGAGGTCATCAACAATGATTCAGGTATGTTTCTCAGGTAAGTTCTCCAACTTTTGATTTTCATGCATTGCCCGTAAATAATTTTCACTGAAAAACCCTCATTTAGCATTAGGAAAAATCACTGGACCAATTTGCACTGGGAATCTGCAAATTTGGCGATCTGGGTTTTGTGCGGTACACTGAAAAACCCCCTCTCCCTTAAAAACGTCTAGATTGGACTCCTCTGTCCCCCTCCATGCACTGGTCTCTGTCTGGGAGAAAACGCCCCCCTTTAGCAAGTCAGCCATTTTTCCACTGTTTTTTGTCCATTTTCTTTTGGGTATTTTTCATTATCAAATATTTCATCCCAGCTAGTGTGTAGAAAGCCATAATTCTCAGTATCAGCTTCGTCCTGGGGATTTCTCAATCATCCGCTTAAATCCCCCCAAGGTCTGAATTTGATCATTTGAACCAACACACTAAAATCCTAGATCTAACTTAAATTTTTGTAAGCCATCTGTTTTAAACACCCGAGTGTCATTTCCCATCTCAAATAACCACCCCACTCGGGTATCCTTAATTTGTGGCTTTTCTTTAAATCTAGGGTTTCAGACACTCACCTTACAAATTCTCCATTAGGAGTTTGATCTAGTGATTTGTCTTGGGTCTTTCCTTTCAGATTTGATCTGGGTCTCCCCCTTTGTCACTTGGGCTTCTCTAGTGGCATAAAGCAAAGGAATCCTTAACTGGCGTGACATCCATCCATCTTTTGGGGGTTAGGGTTTCCGTAGGTCACAGCTTTGGTTGCCTGTCCCCTCTGCTATCCTGTATAGGATTTATTCACCGGGGCAACTACAAGATCTATGATAACAATAGTCTCTGGAAAATGATAACAATACAGTCTCTGGAAAATGGTAAATCCACCATAACTCTGTCCAGGGTGCAAACTGACTGCTCTGGATGATCTGGAGACATAGAAGAATGGTAGAAGTGACTACTCACACCCCCTGGAACATTGCTTTGCTCTAGGAGAACCAAACATACTGCCATCTTGATTAAAATTTGATCATTTGGCCAATAATTAAGTGATAATAATCACTTATCAGGAGAACCGAGGCCAAACTCTCAAAACTGAAACCGCAGTATTGGTTCTGGGCATATCTGGAACAAATGTAGACCATGTTGTATTTTGAGTCATTGCCTTGGGAATTGTGCTTGACTTGGTCAATTGGGTTGACCAGGTCAAAGTACCCAAAATCAAGGTGAGATATTCCATCAATATGATCCTGTAAGCAACCTGGGTAAGAAATGCTCCAATGGTGTATATTAAAACCAAGCTTAAATCAGTTATTCATAATCATGGTGACAAATCATAATAATAATAATAAAATATACCTGTGTTTTTGAAGAATCTTGGAACTTTTCTGGAAGTCTGCTTGTCCATGCCATACTTACAAAGGGTAAACAATGTGCTACTGCTAGGTGAGGATGGACAACAAGGCTAAGGCAAAGGGTAATGACTTTTGATTGGCTTTGACTTTGTGATTTACCTGAATAATGATAAGTACACACAACCAAAGTGACATATGCATGGTACATTAAACAATAGAGAATCGTGGTGTCTCACAGGTGGATGAGATGATCTGAAAAGTGTCCATTCAACCTTAACAATCATGTCTACTACTTGCATCCAAGCTGAAGATCCAGCTCCGTGAGGATCTTTTCTATGACCCTTGTGTTGAGTACACAAGAAACTGTAGTGAAGAGATCCTAGGGGACACTTAGAATTAACTGTCCCTTACTCCATCTCACATCAAAACCCGTAGGCTTCGTGAGGAATTAATCATTACATTTCAATCAGTTGGCCAACAGTCTTTAGATTTAGCATTTGTTTATCCACCGCTTTATTTGGGCCTTGTTGCCGCCTTTCACACACCTGGGGGGGGGACGTGGCAGAAATCTTCAAGCCACTCAGTGTGTCCTTGGGGGCAAGTCTCGAGTGAAGGCTGTCACCTTGTTCTTGACTCCTCCATTCAGGCCAACTCCTAACGAAGCCAAGGGGGGTAGACCCTATTAATTGCTAAGGCTCTTAGAGCTTTAGTGATTTAAGTTGATGAAATAAGTTACTTAGGAGTTTTGATAAATGAAATCAACACAAGATATTTGCAAGATTTATTACACCACAACAGCATGCCAATTAATACTTGATAAGCAAACATCTGGAAGCATATGATAATATCAGAAATAGACCAGTGCCAAATAATGGAGTCCACAAAATTAAAATGCTGTTGAAATGCGAAAAGGATGTTGCAAGTGCTCTTGGTCAAATTTTAAGTTAATGTATGATGAGTTGATTACTTAGGGGGAAGGGGACTCTCGATATATCTAGAGGGTACGGGGAGTATGTTCAAAACCCTTAATTGATACGACTACCTACAAGGAATGTGTAGGCTAGTTGGAGTCTCGGAGACGTTGTTCAACGCTACACCACAAGGGTGTAGTTTAACTTATGTCTCGAGGTCACTCCCCAGTTGTTCCTGCTTCTTTTGGGTAATTTGCCACCGCAACGGCTTAAATCGAGGCGTTGGATGTTTGCATGGGGAGGTTAATTGAAAGACGTGAGATTTAATTACTCTAGTCGCCCACGCTGCTTTTGATGCAACCGACTGATTGGACAAACCGCAGTCAGTGCAGAGCATACGCAATGGAGCCTTGATCAATTTTAAGGATTTTAAGTTGTGTTCTTTGTTAAAAAAGGAAAACCTCTAGGAATCTCTTTCGGTCCAAATGGATCGTAATTGGGAAAGCGAGCAAGGGTTAATTTTAGATAATAGAAAAATACAAAACACAACTCGCGGATTGTCTAATTAGTCCTACCATGCATCTCTTTCCCCTTTCGGGTCAATCGGGAAGTCGTGGGGTAAGTAGTATGATTACTTTGAATTTGTAAAAGATATTGAAATGCTTATGATTCAAAGTATACAATGCTGCTAAAAACAACTAAACTAGAAAAAATTGAAAAAAAATCATAAAATCACAAAAGCGCATAATTCCCCCTAGGGGGATGGGGAGCTGGTTCAAAAGAGCCTACTCAAACTTGCTTTTATTACTTAGTTACAATGCCTTAGCAGAAATGCTTTTTTTCCCTTTCAGGTATTTCTTGTTTTTGGGGTAGCGAGGTCCATCAAAAGTATGTCGAGTGGGTACTCGTTAGATGTGGAATTTAATTCCGCATCCAACGAGCTCTCTCGATTGAAATTTGAGTAAAAACACGGGGAGTTGTGCTGAAAATACAAACAAAAAAAGAAGTTTTTTTATGATACCTATCCCCAAATTTATATTAAAAAAGTGTTCAAGACCTATACGGTATTTCAAATTTAAAGCAATTTCATTGGCTAACACATGATGACATGGAATTTGGATTAAAGTTAAAAGGCCCATTTTGAGTTGAAATTTCCTCTAATGAACCCTAAAGCTATAAGATGAATCCTAGCCTCATGCTTTTAGCCATTCAACTACTACTACTACTACTACTGCTACTACTATTACTGTAGTTGTAGATGACCTTGAGGAGTCCAAGCTTGAGCTAGATGATGATGCCATTGCCTATGCCATTGATAGTCCCGATTCTAGTTCTACTGCTAGTTTTAGTAGTGGTTATGAGTTTGATGATTGATCATGTTGATTAATGTCATGTATGATGTATGATGTAGTGGCATCTTAACATGTTTTTTGGACTCTACTGGCCATTTAGGCCTCATTTATTATATATTTTGTTCTAAATATGTATTGCACAGTACACTTAATGCCATTTTGATATATTCACCCTTATATGGTATATACATGAGTAGACTTTGGATATTTTGTCTCTAATGCTTTTGAATCAAGGATTAGAATCTTTAAAATATTGTTTTTCTTTAAAATTAAATATTTTATGTATTTTTGAGTAAGCCGAGTCATTAAATTCATATCGGTCGAGTCATTACCAATTAGGAGTCTGAGTCTGAGTTGACCCTCGATAAATTCTGAGTCTAGGTAAAAAAAAATTACAGCACCTTGGAGCACTACACATGTACTTTGGAGTGTAGCATCATACTTGTATTGGCCTACAAGTGTTGATTGTAGGTTGATTGTAAAGGCTTAGGACCACAGTGTATTGCTGGCCTCCCATACCTCTCATACAAATTGTGGAAGGAGATTCCTTTTCACATTATCACTTGTGTGTTCATCTTATTCACTTGTGTTGGCTCTTGAGATGTGACCTTGCTAAGGAGTGCACAGTAATCCTCTATCTCTCTTGATTTTCACTTGTTCTTGATCTCTATCTCTCTTGAGTTGCTAGGGTTTGTTGGTCTTCTAGGAGTTTCTTGAAGGTCTAGGGTTAGGGTTTATCCATTGGAGATTAGGGTTTTGTGATAAAATCCTCGGGTACTTTTGTTGTAGAAGAAGAAGAGAAGATAATGTCTTGGCTTGGAGGATGTGTTGGAGTGATTATTTCATATTGGAGCTCCTTAACTGAGCTAGGTTTTTTTGTTTTCCCTAGCTAGAGTTTTTGGAGAGCTAGTGTATTTGTAGTAGCCTTAAGAGAAGGCTATGGTATGCACATGTACTTCATCTTGAGCCTTTAATTGAAGTTTTCAGCTGTCCAAAACTTGTGCAATTTTCAGATATGATTTTCACCCATATATGTTCTCATGCATTGTTATTTACAACTATATATGTCTTGATGATTTGACATAAGTAAAAGGACAATTGTTAAGTGATTTGACATCTTCATTGAGAAATTCTTGCTGCTGCTGTACTTGCTATTATAAGTTATAACAGCTTTAAAAATTAAAAGATATTTTTCAGATCTGATTTATTTGGGATAAGTTGCCCTAGAGGGCTGAAACCTATCCAAGATGTTTGTATCTTTTCTCCTTGGATTGCCTAGAAGATTGGGCAATAAAGTGAAATATTTTACTTTTTTCGTTCTTGTTTTATACTCTATTTTATAACAACCCTAAGGCTGAAAATTCACAAGGTTTAGATCTAGAAAACCTCTGGTGAAAGAGGTGAAACTTTCTGTTTTGTATTAAAAATCACGAAGGCACTTGAGGATAAAATCTCTACATTCAAAATACAACATTTAACTGCAGCATCCAAAACCCTAATTTGCTAACCTAGTTTATATTACAACCCAAATCCCCTATAACTGGGATAAGATGACAATGGGCCGAAAAAGCATTAAAGAAAAAAAGCAAAAAACAGCCACATTATTTTTGGGACATTGCCATGAAATCCAATGAACTCTTGTGGACGAGTGCATGGTCCACATGCTGCAACCAAATCCTTGTGCATAAAGGCCAAGTCTACATGCAAAGAATATAACACATCTCACTAAGTGTGGCTCCACACAAAAAATGTGGGCTAGATGGAGTCACGAGGGTGTGTCCAACATTACACCAAACAAGGGTGTAGCCTGATGAGGCCCCACAGTCACTTTCTAGTTGTTCCCGCTTTCTTTGAGAAGACACTGGATTTTTTCCTTGGGAGTTTATTTGGGAAGGTGAAAACTAATTACTAGTTGCTTAGTCCCTTTCTGGTTTGATCAATTGGTCGGACAAAGCCATATAGATCTAGATCATACGGGGAGTAGGGCTTTGTTAAATTTTAAGGATTTTAGAATGTTTTTCTTGTTTAAATTAATACCCCAAGAGTCCTTTTTTTGGTTCAATACTTGTACAAGCCCTTGTCCGTGAACCTTAATTCGGGAAAGCAAGGGGGGTTTATTTTATTTGCAAATGAGAAAACATAAAGGAAATTGTTTTGTTTCTTAAAAAAAAAAATGTCCCGAGTGAGTCAATGGCCCAACAATTAGATTGGACCACGACGATTAATTTTAAGCTCTGTTTGATTTTATTAATAAAGCAGATAAGGGAAAAAAATAAAGCAAATCTAAACTAACAATCATGCCATGAAAAGGGAGCCGACACAAATCCCGAAATGGGGATGGGGTGCGAGCACTTTGGCAGCCCACTCGCTCTCTTTTATTATGATTTTTTACAATGGAAACGTTTTTAGGAACACTTGTGATCTTTTATAGTTCAAGATCCACAAGTTTTACAAGTTTTTGAGAGAAAAAGGGAAAGAAAGGACAGAGGGATGATAGAGCATTTCTTGGAATGACTTTGAATGGTTGAAAAAGCTTAAAACTCTTCCGACAAACTTCTCAACCTGTCCTTAACAAGCTAAAAAACCAGCATACAGTTGGTTCCTAAAAGTGTCCGAAAAACACTTGAAAAGTGTCCTTGGACAACCCAAAAAATTACCGAAAAATGCTAAGTTAAACTACTTTGAAAAAAATGACAAAAATAACTCAAGAGGACAAGTCCTCTTGAGGGTCTTGGCTAGCTTTTGGGGCAGCCAAAAAAAAACACTTCATTTGATAAATAAAAAACTTTTAAATCAAAGAAACTAGATTTTACTTTAACTTTCTAAAATTTTCAATAAATCATCTTTGCATAAAGTGAGCTAGGAATGCTAGATCTAGTGCAAAATATAAACCTTAATAAACTAGAATCTTTAAGCACTTTAAAGCAAATTACATCTATGATTAATCTTTCTTTCAAACTCAATTAGATCTAAAGCATTTTAGGAACCGATAACCAAGAAACTTTATAATGAGGAGTGTTACCAACTATTTTGTACAATAGTTGAACTTCCTATTGAGCCGCCAGTTATAGAGCATGATAAATGCTCATCTCCAGAGTTCAGAAGTTCGGTGTGTTCCAGGGTTAGCCAGTTTTTGGCTGAACTTTTTATTTTTGTAAAATACATGTTCATACCCCCTTGGGGAAAATCTAAAAAATGTCCTAGCATTTAAATTTTTATAAAAGGCTCGGCTTCCCAGACTTGGGCATCAAGCCGACTAGCCCAGAGTGTTTTTTCCCTTGGTTATTATTGGCTGTTGAATAAACGACCAATAATTTCTGAGTTTTTCACTCGTTCCTCCAAAGCTGGGGTAGTTGTCTTGGTGTTTCAGCCTTGGGAGGTTATTAGAGCCTTCGTGTCAGTAATTTTTGTCATGCTAGGCATTCCAATTGAGTCGTATGAACATGTACTAGGTCCCCCTAAGGTTTCGTTGGATTCCGAGAAAAATATATATATATATATATATATATATTTTATCCGTTTTTTAAGCCATTTTTAATGGTTTAAATGGAAAATTTCAAAATGTAAAAAAAGTGTGATCCGGAGTCTGTTTTCAACGTGGTTGGGCTCATTTTCAAGCCCGGAGCAGCATCTTCACCCTAGGGGTCACTTTCACCATCAGTTGGCTAGCCGAAGCATCCCAAAAGTCATCAATTGGCTAATTAAGCACCAGAATAGCATTTAAGTGCTAAAATTGGACAGAATGCACTAAAATCCAAATTTAGAAAAGTCAAATTCAAAGTCAAATTTGAATTTTTTAAAGGGTAAATGGTGACTTGGCATGTGGCCATGTGGGTTACGATCCTCTTCAAGGTGACATGGCATAAGCTTTGGTTTAAAGTTTGGTTATAAATTATTTCATAAAAGGAGGTGACGTGAGGAAGGCTCATGCTATCACCATTAGAGTGTAGTGATGAGTGTGATAAGCATGAGGTGGACACTATATGACACATCACTCGAGCATTATTTTTTTTAAACCATGGTTCAAACAAATTATTCCTTGGTTGTGATTTGTTTGAAGTGGAGTGTGACGTTGGTTTGACGTGAAGACTCACACTAGCGTGAGTGGTGGTGTGAGTGGGAGCGTGTGGACCCATCCGCAATTATAATATGGTAAGTATATAACCATGGCACATATTTCCAATGCTTGCGAATTGTTTAATGGAGAGGGTAACGTCAGCTATAGTTACGATTTAAACCAAGCATTTTCCCACTCCGACTCACGTCTTATGGCCCACGCAAATAGGATAGTGATGTGGTGTTTATCCATTAGCGTGGAGTTAGCATTGAAGTCGTGGCGGTCTCTTCCTAAAATCAAGGCGTAATTTTTGTGTAAATATTGGAAGCTTGTGTTTATGGGTGACGACAATGTCCTCTCATAGCTGTACACTCGCGTGAAGGGTGAGTATGACGGGCCACCTCATGGCTTGGCTCCCTTCAAATCCCTTCAAATCGCGAGTTAGCTTAGACTCGATCTATCCCTTGGAGCTCATGCATAGTGAAGGAAGCCGATGTGTTTTTGGTGGGGGTTTGATTGGGTGTGTTGGCGGTTTCTTATCAGTTCAGCTCTGGTTCAGCCCAGTTCAGCTCCACTTCAGCTCAACTTAACTCTGGATTGATCTCTGGTTCATTAAATCCCCCCTGGGGCTTGGTATTTTGTATAAATAGAGGTGCTTTGCACTCTTTTTTGGATGGAGATTTTGGGCATGAACACTCTGCCAAAATTATTGTAATATTTGTTTGAAGTTGGAATAAAGTTGTGACTTTGGAGGTCCGTGCACGAGTTATTGGAGTTGTGGATTCACATTGTCTTTGGTGATATTCTCTCACCTTGCTTTTCAATCATTAAATCATTCTTCATTATATAC
This sequence comes from Pseudotsuga menziesii, assembly GCA_001517045.1. Lineage (NCBI taxonomy): Eukaryota > Viridiplantae > Streptophyta > Pinopsida > Pinales > Pinaceae > Pseudotsuga > Pseudotsuga menziesii. Next base: position 64,791 of record LPNX010359531.1, on the reverse strand, counting down.
TCTAGAAGGGCTAACAATCTAGTTTATGAGTATTTTGTTTGGATTTGATATTGTTTGTAAGGGTTTTGCAGGGATCATTAGGGTTGAAGAACAAGCTTGAGATCAAGCTCTTCTCCACGAACCGGTGTTTTTTTTCATCTAACTCCTTCATCTTACAGGTCTTTCAAAGCACTTCCCAATCCAAGAAAGAGACATAGCTGTCAAAGCTTCTCCTTCCCTCCATCAACAAAGTTTCAAAAAACACATTTGGTTACCTAGATCTACGAACTTCTCTTTTCCAGTTCTCTTGTTTGCTCCTTTATCTTCTCGATTTCTTGTTTGCTAGCCTCTTCTTTCTTGCCTTGTTTGGTTTGTCCTCCTCTTCTCTGTTCGCTGCCCCGTTTTTTCAGTCCTCTTCCTTACTGTTCGCTGCCCCATTTTTACTGTTTGTTTGCCTCTCTTTTCACCTTTTTCGCTGCCCTATTTTTCACTTTTGTTACAGCCAACTATCCTTTTTGTTGGCTGCCCTCTTTCGTTGTTGTTTTCAGCCTCTTCCCTCACTTTTTTGCAGCATTCTATACTGCTGTTTTCATATCATAAATTAGATCTTGCACTTAGTTTTATTTTTGTATATCTCTTTCTTAGAAATAGTTTCTTTTTTATTTGTTTTAATTAATAGTTGATGGGTGCTTTGAGTTGATTTGTGTTGTATGCAAGTACGAAAAGAAACAATCCTAAGAGAAGGACTTGAAGGTTGAGCCAAAGAAGAACAAAAACCAAAGAGAAGAGTAGAAACTAAGTACCAAAACCAAGAAGATCCAAATACTTGGGTTTTGAACTAAAGAAGACAAAATTTTCCAAATTACTCTCCTTTTGTAAAACAGCCATCGAGGCTTGTTCCATTTGTCTTTTCAAGTTCTTTTTATTTCTCTAAGGTTGAAAATCCTAAATATTGTACTCTTTTAATAAAAGGGCAAAGTGGGATAAGGCCTCCCATCTTTTGGTTTCTTCTTCCTCATTTGGGGAAGAGTGTCTTGTGCTCTTAGCTCAGATTTACTTTGCATGCTTAGAGTAGTTTAATTCTGTACTTAGAACTTTTTATTTGTTTCAATCTTGACCTAAGAAGTACCTTGGGATTTCATCCCAAGTGCCGCATTGACACTGCGTGCTACCTCTCTTTCCCCATTGTCTTCCCTTTTATGACCAGCTAGCTGGAAATTTTGGGGACAGGGTGTCTTGAAGTCATTTTTGACTTCTCTTTGCTAGATTAGTTTCTTGTTGTTGTAGAACACTAGTTTCTCATTTATTTCATTTGCAAGTGGTTTATTATTTTTTTTGCTATGACATTTTTTCGTTGTTTTACAATTTGTTGAGCTGTCATGTGGTTTCAATTTACAAGCTAATTGTCTTATAAAAAGAACCAAAGTCTCTTGAACTTGCAATAACCTAAGTCAAGAGCAATCTCTGTCGGAGAGCATTCCCACTACATTATCCTTGCATCAAGCATATAGATTAATTAAAGTCTCTTGAACTTCTGTCATAAGACGAAGTCAAGAGCACTCTCTGTCGGAGAGTTGAACTGTGTGCACATAATAATAAAATCTTTCCAACTCACATTTCCCCGCTTAAAATTTACCTCGTTGCTGTCCCTCACCTAGTATGCTCTGCCGACCCTGAAAAGTTGGACTCGTACTCAGAACGGTGATCGGATTTGTTAATCTTGCAAGTGATAACATAATAAAACTTTCACCCCATAACCAACGCACCGGCGTTATCTCGATAAATACTCAGGTAGTGGGCAAATTCCAAGTGTGGGCGTCGGGCAACCCAATCTGGACACTCGCTGGTTAAATTCTCTGAACACCTAGCTTGGGATTCTAGACAGGTCCGTCATGTCTTCGAACGAAGCCACTGAAAGTATTTCCGGTTAGGTTTCCTAGACACCTTAAGCAAGATCATCTTTAAAATTTACAATAAAATAAACCAAGAACAATTGCAAAATGATCTCACAAACACTACTATTGAGACTTGTATTCCAGCATTCACAAGCACGTTTTGACTCCATATTGGCACTGGTCTTAAACTTCCATGCATCGCCTTGATCTGGACCATTTGTCCCTAATGTTCGCTTAAATCATTATCTATCTATGGATGCCTTTAATTTCCAAGTCATCTTTGTATTGTTCGTCTCAAATCTTGTGTTTTGTAATTGCAACATGGATTGCTCATTTTATTATAAAGTTGTAATCATTCAAAAACTCCTAAAAAACACCCATCCACATCATAACATCAAAAACACTTAAACACATTGAGCCATAGAAAACTCTTTGTTAGGGACGACCCCCCTTGGCTTCGTTAGGAGTTAGCCTAAACGGAGGAGCTAGGAGTAGGTGACAGTACCTGGCTCTGTGCTTGCTCCCAAGGCCACACCTCTCCCACTTTCTCAAGTGAGGAGACAACTTTCATTAGATTTCTGCTGTTGGTGTGCATTCGGCGGACAACAAGGAGAAAGAGAGAAAGAGAAGGCTTTGCTGTGGAAAGATTGATTGAAGAGGTTTACGGTGGCAAGCTGCTAGACTATGCTTAGAAATGCTTGGAAAAAAGAGAGAACAATCTTATTCAAATCTTCTCAATGCTAGAGAACTTGTATCTAATAAAAAAAGAGCTTGCCAAAAAGATTGAGATATCTGGTAACACATATAAAGAGATCATGAAAGCATGCTAATAAACTATTAAACAATGCTAGATTTAAATCTTTGGATGTATATGAACAAAAGAGTCAAGAAATAAACTTTTTAAACGATTCTTTCCTATCAATTGAGAACAATTCTTTCAAGGACAAACTCACAAAGCAAGCAAACAAAAATGACCATAGATACATGTTATCTCAATAAAAATGTAGCAATATTAATCCAAGACTTGAGGAAGACACCATATAGCCTCCAAAGCTTTTCTTATTCCAACAAAAAGATAAATGAAAGTATTACAATGTCAAGCCTCTCTCAAAGCATCTCCAACTAGCTTGCAAATGAGAAGAGAGCTTTGCTTTATAGAAAAAAGAGAACAAGAGGACCTAGGCGGGGCGCACTTCTTGACTCGGAGTGATGTCGAGTTCATGAGATAATGGTGGGATGTGGTTGGGGTTAAGAGCAAGGGAGGGGCGCCACCTCTCATAAGGTTGGCGCCCTCTCTTCATAAGTTGCCACCTATCCAAATCTTGCTCCTTGTTGGAGCAATGCGCCCCTTCAATTATGGAATGCGCCCCCATGAAATATTGATCCAATCTTTAATTAAATCCTTTCAAGGAGGCGCCCTCTATTGCCCTTGATTTGATTTAATAACTGGAGATATGTTTCCAACATGTTCCCATTAATTTAGGATTTTGCTTTTACTCCAATTTTTGCACTTTTTTGACTTTTTTGGCATTTTCGAGAGAAACATTATTTTAGTGATAAATAATCACTCAAAAACTTAGGAAAGTTGGTTTAGGGGTTAAGTGTTTGCTTTGAGTTAGAAAACGAACACCCCCATGACCAAATCTTCCTCCTAAACAAACTTTTATGCCTTTCTTGGGTTTTTTAATTAAGACATTAAAAAATCACCGTTTTTATTGGAAAAAATATTTTTTGCGAAATTAAAAAAAAAACTAGGGGACCTAGCGCATGTTCATATGACCCAAAACTAATGTCTAGCATGGTAATATACATTGACACATGAACTTTAATAGCCTTCTAAGGCCTAACTACCATGATGACCATTCCAACTTTGGTTTGGAGGATGAGGTGAAAAACTCAAAAATTATACATCGCTTGTTCAATAGTGCATAATTAACAAGGGAGAAAACACCTTGGAATAACCAGATGGATGCCCAAGTCCTAGGAAGGCCAAGTCCTTTACAAAATGTCATCATGCTAGTACATTTTATTACAACCTCCCTGCAAGTTATGAACATGTGAATAGAAAAAAAAGAAGGGCCACTAAAGGCCTGATGGACTTCAGAATGATGATAATGAACACTTAACATGTTCAAGCTTGGCCCACTTGCTTGAAAATCCAACTAAGTACAACTAGCTGGTAACATCTAGCTCCAACTGAAGGACGTGTGCTTGATCTGATCTCTCAATTAAAGAGAGTATGCAAGAATCAAAGAATCTTTGTTTCTTGTACAAAACTAGAAAGAACCAGTACACACATATTTTTTGCCAAATGAAATATAAGTTGCATAAATGAAAACTAAAATACATCAATATGTACAAAAAGTTTATAGACAAGGAAATAACTGAAAATAAAATGCAGGAGAAGGTTTAAAATGATCCTGCTACAATGGATACCCATATAGGCATTAGATATCATTGCTGAAGAATAATTTTAGATGTCGACCATTAACTGGCAATGTCATCCTTTCACAATCCATGGTACCGAGATAGACAGCATTTGCACCAACCGAATCAAGAATAATATATGGTCCTGTCTATAGGCTGTCTAATTTCCCATGTTTGCATGGTTTCTCTCTTCTCTTGTCGCATAGGAGGATTGTATCCTCAATCTAGAAATCCCTTGGCCTAGAGGACTTGTCAAAAGTTTCTTTACTTCATCTTGATGCCTGATACTTTGGTCTAACACATTCCTTCTGTTATCATCCAACTGAATTATCTTATTAACTCTGTTCTGCATAGCATCTTCTATATCATATTCCTAAAGCATCTGATACACTGGCAGTTGAAGGTAAACAGGTAACGAAATAGTTATACCATAGACGAGGTCGAAAGGGGTCTTCTTAGTTGCACTCTTCATAGTTATTTTGTTGGCCCACAGTGCATACTTAATCTTACTATCCCATGACTTCTTGTTATTCCCACAATTTTCTTAAGTATGGTCATCAAGTTTTTGTTAGTGGACTTTGCTAGACCATTTACCTTGGGGTAGTAATTTGACGAATGGGACAGGATAATGCCATATCTGAAACAGAAAGAGGAAAAATATGCTGAGTTGAAGGCCTTGGCATTATCAATTGTTATTTTGGCAGGCACACCAAATCTTGATAAGATTTTATCCTCTAAAACGTCCATGACAACCTTATCGATTGTTTCCTTAGTGGGAATGGCTTCTACCCACTTGGTAAACTAATTAGTCGTTGTTAGAATCCAAGAATAACCATTACTTGAATTATTGCTAAATCAACCGATAAAATCAAGCCCCCACTATTGAAAAGGAGCTAAGACAACTACTGGCTACAAGGGCAAGGCTGCCAACTTTTGCTTCCCAGTGAACAACTAACACTGTTGGCAATTCCTGACAAACTTGTGTACATCTGCAAAAAGGCATGGCCAATAGTAACCTACTCTGAGGATTTTGTGGGTTGTTATGTCTGTTGCATAGTGTCCACCCCTGAATGGAAATCCGCCAAGAGATTTTTAGACTCTTGCTCATTTGCACACCGAAGTATTATTCCATCTGGGTTCCTCCAAACCAACCCTTCTTGTGTTATGCAATACCTGACTGCTTTTAACCTTAGAGCTTCTTTTATGACCTTTGAGATGATTGGGACATGTAAGGTTAAGGAGGAAAAATATTATATTTGAATACCAATGATGATCTAAATGTTGAATCCCGTTTGGCAAGACTGGTGATGACTCATTATTCTAACATATCATCCCTACTGATTTCTCATTACTTTCTGCCATCATGTGAGCAAGTCCTTGACCTTTTTTTTTCAACTCAAATGGGTAAATTTTTTTTAATTTTTTCAAAAAGAATGCTAGACTGATATGACGAATGCCAATCAACCAAATACAAAATGCTCAAATGGAAGGCTTATTCACCAAAATAAGAAGTTACAAGTCCTCTTACAGGTTAAGAAAATAATAGCCGGAAAGACTAAATACACAAAATTGAATACAATTGAGGAATAGAATGAAAGCAACTGGAATTGTCATTGATGCTAAGTTGACCTTGTGCCAACTGCATTGCTTTGTTTTCCATATCATCAGCCGAATTGTTAAGATCTCGGAGAATGTGGAAAAACTGAACCTTGTCAAAATCTTTGAGGAGATTCTGAACTCGCTGCAAGATATTATTTAATTCCAGATTGTAAAAATGATTGCTGAGTTTAATATTTTTATCAGTAGCTCTGAATCGCCGAAGATTTGAATTGTCTTAAAACCAAGCTCCTTAGCTATCTAGCAAGATTTGAGAAGAGCATAGCTTTCAGCCTGATTGTTGGACATGAAGCCAAGGCCCCAACTAAATTTGGTTTTTAACAGCTTGTCTGAAGAATACACCAGTCCCCTAGCATCATAGATGCCGGGATTTCCTTTAGAAGCACCGTTGAAAAAAATAGAAGCCGAAGAAGAATTAATCCACCACGAATTAAATTCATCACCTGATTTCCTAATACGCCAGGAAGAAGGGCATGTTGGCTGAATACAAACGACCTTAGGCACATGCGCTGGAATAGAGCCAAGCCAATTGGCAATCACTGTTGGCCGCGTGGAAGGGGACTTCATCTTTCCGGCCATTTCAGCAAAATGGCACTTGATTTTTAGAGCAACAGATTGAGGAGTCATAGAGATATTATTGAATAACAAATTATTTCTGGAAAGCCAAATATTCCACCAAACAACTTTAGGAATTAGCTGCCAGAAGTTTTCCACATCTTTATTTGCTCCACGTGAGAATGGACAGTGCTCAACCCATTGCTGATAGAGTGGAATTATTTCATTTTGAACAGGAACAGGACAGAGATCGTGAAGGACAGTCTCCCAGACTGAAATTGAGAAATCGTAGGCTATGAGAAGATGTGCAACTGTTTCCTTGGCTGATATGCATAAACAACACTTGAATGGACTGAGAAAGCCACGTTTTCCAAGATTATCTCTCGTCAGAATTTTATTTTGAATTAGCAGCCATGAGAAAAAATTAACTTTAGGAAGGCAGAATGAAGACCAAATCGATTTCCAAATAGCAGGTGGGAGATAAGAATCGTGGGGGAGCTGTTGAAAAACCAGATAACCATTAGCAGCTGTATATGAGCCTGATTTACCCCAGCCCCATTTATCTTTGGAAGATCTATCCACAGGAGCTAGTCCAGTAAGCGCAGAAAGCAAAATATTTTTTTGAAGAATGAGATGTTTAGGGAGCTCGGGGAAGACCCAACCGACCCAGTTACCATTACAATCCCAAGAGCATAAATCTACCAACCGGAGCAAACCTTTACTCTTCAGCCAGATCTTTAACTCTTCAAACATAATACCAGAGGAAAGGGGATTATTGCCTGAAATTTTATCCTCCCACAGACGAATCTTATTCCCATTACCTGGAATTCTATAGAGATGCTACTTGAACTCATCAATTCCTTTTCAACATAGATTCCAAATAGCTGTGCCTGAAGGAGTGGAGGAAGAAGTTAAATTTCTCAGTGATCTTCCCTTGAGGTATTTCAGCCTAAAAATCTTGATGTCAGGACGATGTTTATCAACATATAGTTGCCAAAGGAATTTTCCTCCCAAAGCCAAATCATACAACCCAGGGTCTTGAATTTGCAATCCACCCTCAGAAATTGGTTTTTTAAGAGTGTCCCAGCTTACTAGATGCATCTTAGACTGACTGTCTTTTCCCCCATTCCATAGGAAGTCTCGCAATAATTTGGAGATCTGAGAAGAAATAGATTTAGGGGCAAGAAGCAAGGAAGATTGGAAAATTGGAAGGGCTGAGAGGACTGCCTTTATCAAAATCAATTTCTCGGCCCTGGAAAGCCACTGGCCACCCCACGAAGCTATTTTAGCTTTAAGCTTAGCTAATACATCAAGCCAGAGAGAGTGAGGACTAGAGCTTAGAGTTAGAGGCAGTCCCAAATATTTTATCTTCTCTCACTGATCAAATCCAGAAAATCCAAAGATATTTGCAATTCGAATGATTGAAGCATGATCCACATTCCACCCAAAAACAACCCTTTTATTTTTATTGATCAGTGCTCCTGAAATTAGGCAATATTTCTAAAGTGTATCATTAAAGGCGTGGCCCCTCCAAGAAGAAGAGAGTCACCAGGAAAAAGGGCGTGATTTATTGGGTCCACCCCAGTGGCAATCTTAATACCAGGAATGAATCTTGCTCCCTGTGCTACTGATAGTTTTTTGCTGAGGGATTCAACCATCAAAATGTATAAAAAAGGAGATAGAGGACATCCTTGGCGAAGGCCTCTAGATGCTTGAAAAAAATCAGTTGGTCTACCATTAACTAATGGTGCTATCCAGGGGCTTTCGGTACAAGCTTTAATCAAGTTTACAACTCCGGATTGAATCCAAAATAGAGGAGGACTCTATAAAGGAAGGGTAGTTTGACTCTATCAAATGCATTCTTCATGTCAAGGTTAATGAGCATTCCTTTCTCCTTTCTATGGAAGCTTGAGTGGAGGGCTTCTTGAACCTGAATGACATTATCTACTAAAACGTCTGCCTTTTACAAAACCTCCCTGGAATGAAGAGATCAACTTTTCTAACAAAGGCTTGACATGGTTAGCAAGGAGCTTAGCTAGAATTTTATGAGGCATTGCACAACGAAATGGGTCTAAATCTGTCAAAAGAAGAGGGATTAGCTTCCTTAGGGATTAAAGCCAAAAAAGTGAAGTTAGTCCACTCTCCAACTTTAATTTTTTCTGAAAGGAAGACACCATGCGTATCAAGTCAGTTTTGATAATATGCCAGCAAGTTCTATAAAAGTGAAATGAAAAGCCATCCGGCCCCAGAGCTTTCTCTGGCTCCATTGCCTAGATGACTTTCAAGACTTCCTGTTTAGAGAATGATTTCAATAAGATGCTATTTTCCTCACTGCTGACAAGAGTAGGGATATTAGCCAATAATTCTGCAGACACTTCCTCATTTGAGATCCCATCCTCCTGGAGCAAGAGTTGGAAATGATTTCTAGCAGCTTGCTTTAGATTAGCATTACCTGTGATAATATCCCCCTATGTTGTGGATATTTCAGAGATGTGATTTCTAGACAATCTGGCCCTACATTGTCTGTGAAAGAAAGCTGAATTTTTATCTCCTACCTTCAACCATAGACTTCGAGATTTCAACCTTAATGCTTCCTCTTCTTGTCTGAAAACTTGAAAGGAAATGAGTTGTGCAGATCTCTCACGAGCAAGCTGAGAAATGGTAATATCGTTTTCTTCCATTTCAAATTGGAATACCGCTAACTCAGAGACTTTTTCTTTTCTATTGCTAGATGGAGTTTTTTGGGGTTGTTTTATCCAATTTTTTTAAAACGATCTTGGTCTTTTTAAGCTTCTGCTCCCAAATGAAACTGGGAGAGCCGACTACATAATGCGACCAAGCAAGATGTACAGTATCCAAGAACCCTTCACGTTCACGTTCAATCCAAAGGGGACTAAAACGAAAGGGTATTGGACCGAGGTCTTCCTCCTTTCCCAGCGAGAGAGAGATAGGATGGTGATCGGAATTGAATTTGGGCATAATTTTTGAAGTTATGACATTCCCATCCATCAGAGAGCTGTTCACCAAATATCTATCAAGACGAGCGGTTATGTTGGCTGCTCCTGTTCTATTATTTGACCAGGTGAAGCGACCTTTCTTTGGTTTAAAAACGATTAGATCCCAGGTCTGAATTAGTGCCTCAACCGAGTCTTGAAAATGGTCCTTGCCAACAGTTCCTCCTTTTTTCTCATTCGGGGCCAATGTTATGTTCAGATCCCGTGCTAAAATAACAATTGAAGGAGAGTTGGCAGCCAAGAAGTCTGATAATGAATTCCAACACTCTTTCTTTTCCAAAAAATTGACTGGAACATAGAGATTAAACAGAGGTATATCTGTCTAACTTGGTATATGGAATAGCTTAGTAAATACCCAATGTTGGGTAACAAACCAATTTTTAAGATGAAAATTGCCTTCACACCAAAGAGTAGCGAGACCCCTGGAGGTGCCTCTAGCGTTGACTGCCTTGCCAACACTCATTTTCCATTTTGAATTACTTAGGATAAGAAGTGACTCCTCATCAATCTTAGTCTCTTGGAGCAAGAGAATATCAGAGCTAACCATTCTCAATAAATCTTTGACTGATTCAACTTTGATAGGATTCCCCAATCCTCGACAGTTCCAAGAGACGAACTGCATTACTTATTCGGGAGAGAGGGAGTTGTTACTCCCTTCTGGGACCGGTTCCTCTTGCTCCTACCCAATGACATTTCTATAGTGGACTGGCTTCCCTGCATCTTCAACCTCTTCGCCTCTTCTTCTCTAACATCTTTTCGTGATTTCCTACCTTTTTTGGAGGTTTGCTCAATAGAGTCTTCATTTGAAGAGCTTGAGCTGTCCACCGGTTTCTTCTTAGTAATTTCTGTGTATGAGGGAGGAGATTTAATACCATTTGGATAGGTATTTTGTTGAAATTCACAATCTTTGAGAACATCAGTGTAAACAGCCCCAAGCGTAACCATTAGACTTGGATTTGCTTCATCTTCAAGTATCTGCTCTTCTGCATCATGCATTTCACCTTCTTCTAAAATAGCAGATTCATGCATTTCGCCTTCTTCTAGAATAGCAGATTCTTCAACTAGAACAACAAATTTATTAGATTTATGTGCATTCCCATCAACTTGAACTCCATTCTTGGCCTTTCCATCTTTGCCATTCTTCTAGTTAGGAGGGCCTGATTTCTGAATTTGGATCCACTGATTCTTTTCATTTTCTGCCTTTTTCTTGCAGTTTCGGGCGAAGTGTCCATAACCATGACAAAAATGACACTTGAATGGAATTTGTTCATAATCTAACTCCTGGGTGTGAGACCAATCTGTTGCAGTTAGGTTAATTGCCTCAGGCAAACCTATTTCAAGGTCAACTTCGACACATATTCCTGCACAAGAATACTGGTCTTTCCTTACTGCCGTATCAATGTATTTACCCAATTTATTTCCAATGGATTCCAGGGAATCTGAACTCCAACAATGCAGAGGAGGATGAGCGAGTCTAACCCAAACAGGCACTGCTGAGGGAACATCTTGAGAAGGGTCGAAGTCTGGAGACCATTTGTTCAAATAAAGACCCTGGGGACCCATAAAGTATGGACCGTTTCGGAAAATGAGGTCTTGATCCATAGCAGAATCAAACACAAATACATAATACCCTCTTCCTACAAAATGGCTTCTGATTCCTTCAGAAACTAAGGGTCTCCAATTTCTCTGCACCCAACCATCAATGGCTTTTGGAGATGGCTAGAGCCCTGTAAATTGCCCTTTTAGCACACAATCAACAAGATTTAAAGCTGTTTGACAGGTTTGAAGAGGAGGTTCTACTGATGGAATATCAACTTTCTTAACAAATTTCTGTGAGGGACCTCCCTTTCTCTTCCCACAATGATCCGGTGGATTATTCATCTTCAAAAATTACACTGATCCAATATGGTACAATAGTTATTAATCTATGGTTTTAACTCATATGCTAAACATTATATGCACACCGCGCAGCTATCGCATGTTGCGCAGCTTATCGCATGCCGCGCAGTTGTGGCAGGGGCCGCGAAGTTCGCGCACCGTCCAGTTGAACATCGAATGGTTCGTAGAGGTTACTTATATGCCGCGACATTTATAGGCTGCGACAGCGGATCGGGTATATGGCGAAGTCCTTATATGCCGCGACAGCGGATCGGGTATATGGCGAAGTCCTTATATGCCGCGACATTTTTATGCTGCGAAGTTGATGGTGACATCAAACGGTTACGTTACGTGGCATAGCCCAGTTGCAAGTCCTTACAACGTGTTGTGAGTCGGTACATGTGCATGGAGTTGGTTGCAACGTTTCGGAAATATGGAACGTAGTGGTAACATAACGCTTGGGCAGCGATTTGGCGGGGTTGCATGATTCAGTTTAGCGTATGGTTGTAATGACAATAAAGAAAAATCCGTTACTTATCCTTCCTCTGAACTCTTTAATAGAGGAGGCTGGCCACCGAGACGGGGAGAGAGACACAGATTGTTTGAGAGCGCAGAGCATCGTTTCTCTGTTATGAGAAGCTTAGAGAGCTTTTGCTGCGAAGTGTTCAGATGCTGTTACTGTAGAAGTCGACATTCTCTGTTACAGTTTAGTTTTCTTTGTCTTTGAATGCTAATTGTAATTTCCAGAAGAGAGGTCTTCAAGACTTTGTACAGCATTCTGTTTACAGTTGCTGAAGTTGTTTCCATAACCATTTTTGTACCATTTCAAAGAGATTAATTGGATCGGTACCCATTGGAGAGGGACTTGGAGACGTAGCCCAGTGGAGGGGGTGAACTCCGTTATCAACTTCTGTTTATGACTCTATGATTCTATGTTTCTTCTTTGCATCTGTTTATCAGTGTTGTTTTCCATTCCGAGCATTTAATTTCTGTTAATGCTGTTCTATTAGTTAACCTGTTGCACGCACTCTTTTACAACAAACTTTTAATGCACACAAGTTGAGGTTCGACGGATCACACAAGAGGCAATCAATTTTTTGAATGCATCTAGATCAGGAGGGAGAGGCAGCGGAGGCTCCTTGCCTGAGTCCATAAGGCACAAGCCAACAAAGGACGAGACAACCCCAGCAAAAGAAGAAACAAAACCAGCCAGAAAAACGATTCAAACCAGAAACCGATGTGCAACCAAATGCCAAAGATAGTTTTGTAGAAAGCTAATACATAGAGAGCCCTGCAAAAAAAAAATCTATATTGGAGTGATCTTAACACACAATCCTCCCTCAAAATCAGCAAATTTAGCAACAACTACTCCAAGATCGCAATCCTGAGATCACCACTGATGTAGACTGCTCCAAGAAAGCTTCAATAGAGGGTTCATTCACAACACCAAGATCACAGGTAAATCAGAGCCAATGCTCCAAGAACGCAGCCAAACTCAATCCTCAGAGCCACCACGCCGGATCCTTCAAAGGCAGAGCCCAAGCTGGGCTAGACAGAGTCGAAACAACAAACCTACTAAAAATAATTTGACAAGTCTTCTTGGAGTGAAAAAAAATAGTGACCAGCAAGTCCTTGACCTTTAATAAGCTTAGTGGGTTTGATTTCTAAGTCATACTCCTAAATCTTGGAAACCCACTTACCCCTTATTCCTAAGCAATCTTGTTGGGATAGTATATCTTTAACAACTGCATGAGGTACATACCCAACAACTTTAGAGAAACCAATATAAACTCTAAAATGCTTTAAGGACTTCACAAGTGCATAGGCCTGTTTTTCCATGATGGTATACTTAAGCTCTGAATTTTGTAGGGACCTATTGAAAAAGGCTATAGGGTGCTCTTGTCCTTGGTCATTCTTCTGGAGTAAAACACCTGGAATAGTATCCTCTGAGGCAAGTGAAAAAATTTGAAACTCTTTTGAATAATCTAGGCTTATTAAAACAGGGGATCTAAAGATGGCATCCTTAATGCTTGCAAAGGATTCTTTTCCTTGTTTCGTCCATTCAAATTTAGCATCTTTCTTAAGTAATAACTGTAAAGGTTTCATTAGCTTTGCTAGATTTGGTATAAACCTTATGATGAAGTTTATTTGACCATTAAAAGATTGGAAGGCTTTCACATTCATGGGTATAGGAACTTTCTTTATAGCCTAAACTCTTTCTGGATCGATTTTGACACCATCCTTAGAGATGATGTACCCCAATAATTTACCCTCATCAATCCCAAGAACCGACTTAGCTGTATTTAGAGATATGTCATATTTTCTGCGTCTTTCAAAAACTTACTTGAGATGACCAATGTGATCTGATCTTTCCTTAGAAAACACAATTAGATCGTCTTGGTATATTTCAATGATCTTTCCTAACAACTCTTTAAATGCAAAATCCATGGCTCTTTGCAAAGTAGCCCTTGCATTCAAAAGGCCAAAATACATTCATAGATATTCGAAAGTACCCCAAGGTGTAGTGAAAGTGGTTTTATGCTGATATTCTTTACTGACTAACACTTAGTTGTATCATGAGAAACCATCTAACATGGACATCATGCCTGATCCAGTTACTCTTTGAAGTAATGTTTCCATGTCAGGGAAGGGGTAATTGTCCTTTATGCATGCTAGGTTCAAATTTCTAAAATCAATGCATATTCTTATGCTACCATTCTTTTTTCTAACAACAACCAAGTTGGAGCACCAAGAGGAATGTTTGGTTGGAGCAATGATGCCTGCGACCAACATCCTTTGGAGCTCTTTGTAAACAATAGGAGCCATCTTGGGATTTATTCGTCTCAGCTTTTGCCTAAAACGCTTAGCATCTTCCTTGATTCGGATAGTGTGCTGAAAAACATCTTCACGATATGCTTTAAGTTCATCATAATTAAAAGCAAAAATATCTTGGTGCTCATGCACAAGGTTTATTAAATCTTCTCTCTTTTTCAGATCTTCCTTTTCCAATTTTTATTATTCGGGGTTCTTGATCAGTTCCAATATTCATTTCAATATACTCCCCCAGTTTTATTGAATCTTTTTTATTTTTTGTGCCTATCTTGCCTGTCGAAAAGTTGTTCTAGACCCACATAACTGCTCGGAATTGGACTTATGATATTCCCATCTTCTTCTGGATACTCGTCACCCTCTTCCTGAAAATTGACTTTACAATCTAAAAATTCTTGAACATTGTGGATAAACCTTAGAATTTTCTTGTCAAAATGAAATACATGCCAATGGTCAATATTGTCTGGAATTGATTTTTAGTTTTCCATTACCATTTATCAATTCCTCTGTAGGCTGAAGTGTTGAAGCTGCCACTGTTTACTGGTTTTCCATGCCATTCTGTTCTCTAGGAATGGCAGCTAAGTCTAAAGCATAAAAAAATTCCATTTCATCCTAAACTGCATTCCTATATTGCTTTAATCTTTTACACTTGCAAGCAAGTTTATTTTCTACTTGGAGAATTACTAGATTAGAATCGCCCTTAATGCTCATAATTTTTATCTCGATATATATAGCAATCTCTAGGCCAAGTAAAAGTGCTTCATACTCTACCACATTATTGTATGCATCAAACTCAAGTCTAAAAGCATATTTAAGTGTTTGCTTAGAAGGTGAGGTTATGACAATTCCTGCCCCTTTTCCAACTTTAGAATATGCTCCATCAAAACTCATTTTCCAAAGTACATCACCTTTTTCATCCTTAATTGTTTCTTTGAAATGTGCCATGAAATTAGATAGGATTGCATAATTCCCAAAGTTATCAGAACCGTAAACAAATTCATTAGTTGGCTTTTTGGGATTCTCAACATGGAACCTTCTTTCTTGTTCATTTTAGTGATCCAGGAGGATCCAAGAAGGCAAAATTTTTGAAGTCCTCCAATCTCAGCAAAACTGGTGTCAGATCAAAGGGCTCGTTGAGACGATTCCAACGACGTTCGTTTCACCTCAAACGGACTCCGTATGAGAAAGTTATCGCGTTCTGTTGTATTGATGAAACATGCAAATTTGGCAAAATGGGGGTGCCACGTGTCACCACTGGCAGGGTGACATGTGGCATCCGTACAGTACGAACGGATGACGTGGCAGTTGTACGAACATACAGGTGGCAGTACGGTCCAATCAGGATGCGACACGTGTCATGTACAGACGATGAGGTGGCAATCCAGTCAACAGTACAGACCAATCCGAATGCGACACGTGTTAGTACAGAGGGGACTGCGCAACTTAGTTGGCAGTACGGTAGATGAGTTGGCAGCTGACTGGGCGTTGAGGTGGACCAATCCGGAACTGCCACGTGGCAACACCGGATTGGCCAATATTGATTGAAGTTCACCAAAATGTTGCTGCTCTGCCGGTTTCGAACTCCTGACCTCCCATACCCTGTCTCTGCGCCTTTACCAACTGCGCTGGTAGTGTTCTTTGAATAATGTATGGAAATAATATTATTTGAAGTGGCATTTCGAGCCCCAAAGGAGCCGGGGCTTAGCCCCGACTTTGGTTCTTCCTCCAGCGTGACCGGGAGCTCC